>RCUC01123304.1:0-53270 GCA_003697995.1 Taxidea taxus jeffersonii
TTGACTTGATGACTTCATGTTATCCCTGATGAAGCCTTAAGTAGACCAGTGGTTTGTTCTTTTGTTCTTTTGTTATCAGAGTTGGACAGATGTAACTGCAGGATTCAGCAGGAGGTAGCTAGGAGAAGCCTCTCATTAAAGAAGAATTGGGAAATCCCATCTGAACACCCCTCCTCCCATTATTTAGAGCATGGGGAACACATGATGAATAAAACAGTGAAATTCTTAATATCAAATGCAAGCGTATGCGAAAACTGCCATACACCTATGTGTGCTTTCTTCTTTATTATTTTCTTTTCTAAAACAAAATTTATATTTACTTAAGTTAGACACAGCATGTTTTGAGGTAGTCAGAGTAAGATGTAATTACTATGTGATCAAGTTGTAGTTTAACTCTTGTGGAGCCCAACAGAGTACTTTGGAAATAAGGAACTTCTGAAATCAAAGCTTCCCAAACATCCATGGCAAGAATGTTAGTGCTATCACACATATATCAAAGCATGATTTTTGATTCTAATTAATAGTTCTATTTACCGTACTACTCATTGGCTACATAATTTGAAAATATATGCAGCTTAAATCATGTGTCTGCAGCTTTGGGAGGGAGAAAAACACAGAATGTTGTGAATTCATCTCTCTTTTTTTCCCTGTTTTTCCAATTGGTTTCTATGTATGGAAAACCTCAGACCTGGGCACAAACTGTATGGAGAGTCAAGGGCACGGGTTAACTGTGAGGAATGTGAAATGGGAGGAATGGGAACTGGAGAGTCTGCATTGCAGCTCCCTCTCTACCACCAACTGGGGTTTGCTGTGGTTAGTAACCTCTCCAAGCCACAGGTCCCCTCCCATTTAAAACAGGAGAACCTCTTTATAGAGGATTATGGTGTACACTAAGGACAATAATCTAGGTAAAGTCACCTTTGCATGTTAAGTCTACAGTATCAGTTTGGTTTCTCATTGGGGAACTGAATTCCATTTTCTGTGTAAGCATAAGAGGGATTCCAGAGCAATGAGATATCAGTCCTTCTTGTCTCTGAGTCTTTTTTCTATTGCCAACTCTTCTTTATTCCCACCTTCATCTTAGCAATGAGTCAGGCTGTGACATAACTAAGAAATGTTGCCCCAAGTAGCTTCTTCTATTTTCCAAAGTCAATGATACTAGGGAAAGAACTAAAAATAGGCTTGGAGAGAAGGAAGGTACTCTTTTATAATTAAATAAATGTCACTTGTATTATATTATCCAAAGAGACAGTCACCCTGTAGCGTTTTCTTTCTGATAGGATAGTGTCCCTAGGCTGAATTAGAACTCACTCTAATACTTGTAGATACATCATTTCTGAAAACGTCTACTGTCAGCTAGGTGAAACATTCTCTAATCCATGAAAACAGTGAGTTCCTCCAGAAGAACCAAATTTTGAAAAGAGTTTTACAAGTGGTCCAGTTGACGTTAACTACACCACAAGACAGCTTCTACTATCAGGAAAAGCATAGGCATGCACACTTGTGGAATCACAAGTACTCCTCTATGCCCACATAGGACATTTAAATTAGATTATACTTTCCTGTGTTTGGAAAACTACTTATTATTTGGAATTGAGAAACTTGGTCAAGATCCAAGGAACATCATGTGGCCACCAGTGTGACACAGTTTAACTGTGTTAACCTCACAGTTAACATCACAGTCCTGTAATATATAAGGTAAGGATGATGGAGTGTATACCAGAATTACAGGTTCATAGAATAATCTTGGGCAAAAATCAAGAAGAACCTTGGAAATCATACCTGTAGTTTACCTTTCTAGAAATAAAGGCGCAGAGATTCAGGTGACTTGCCAGCATTTGTAATTGTGGTCCTTCCAGGAATGGGATTTGTGTGTCCTGACTACTTATCCTATAGAGCAGACCAAAAACTCATGGTCTGTATAATGGCATGATATGGAAAACAATTCTCTTTAGGGAATTAAATCTAAAAACATAGAGGAATACTTTTAAAAAGTTCTCCACATCAAATGTAACTTTGTGTTTTTATCATATGCTTTTATTAAATGCTTGGAGAAGAGAGATTTCTTTCTCTAATAATATTAACTGACACTTTGAAAAAGAAGTTTGTGGATTCAATTTCAAGTTTGGTCAGATGGAAGTTGTCATCTTCATCCAGCATTATCAAGAAGTCCAGCCAGGTATGTGACTCTTTATGGTAAAAAGCAAATTAAGTGGGTATTTTCCGTTTGTTGTAGGAGCATAGGTTCTAGTACAGACAACAACACAGGGACAATCTAACTGCTCACGTGTTACTAGCACTTGATCCCTGTATGGCCAGCCTCCAGTAGTCACCTGTCTTAATTCTGTCTCCTACAGTGTCTCCTTCCTATACCTCGGATGCCTGATTTGTCTGAGTTTAGGAAAAGCTGTCTTAGTGATCCTGAAGAATGTGTCTTGATTTACTGGCTGAACCTCTACTGCCAGCAACATCTTCAGACCTAGCTGGTAGATTTCCTACTTTTTCTGTGAGTGTGCTGCCATACCATTAACTAGGAGAATGTAATGAGCAATTTGCTGGGATTACCAAAAAAGTTCAAGAGGAAGAGGCTCTAATGCTTAAGACTGAGGTTGAATGGTGGAACAGGAAAACCTTGAAGATGGGGTGAATTTGAAGATTAAAATTATGCCAAGAGAAGGAATCAAGATCAATTTTAATTATGTCACAAATATTCTTTAGGTGGGCCAAGAAGAGGAATCCCTGCTGTTTGTATTTTTGTTTAACTTATAACCAGATGGAGTTTTCCAGTTAAACTAATAATAACTGAATAGTCTTGATTTATCTGCAGTCTATTCAATTGATCATGAAATATGCACTGCCTGCTATGTGACCAGTACTACCAGAAAGAAGTATTGATGAGAAGAGACTGCAGCCAATTTAAAGGAATCTCCTGGGGGTGGTTTTAACATTCCTAGGTTAAAGTGAAGGCAGAACAGAGAGTTCTCAATGAGATGAGAATGCTTTTTCATGCATACCCGTGGGGGTAAGAATCATGTCTTAATTATCTGTGTATCTTTAGAATGAAGAAGAGAACCTGGGACTGAGCGTATGTACAATAATGTTTGCTGAAGGAGTATTAACAGTCTTTCTGGGCAAATATAGAGAATGAGTAAATTACTTAATTCTTTTTCACCTAACAAAATCTGTCTCTCCACTTTTCCCCACTATTATGATGAGGAAGTGCATTTGGAATCTCTAGTGGAGTATGAATTTCATCTTCCTATAGAAGAAATGTTTAAATGGCAGCTTAGATATAATTTAAAACTGTTTTGGGGAGCACAAGGAATTTTATTGGTTATCCAGGAACACATCAAGTCATATCTACCATACTTTCTAGGACCAAATGTGTTCAAAATTGGAAACATCACCATTTTTCTAAATTAGGTTCATATCGACCTTTTTGAAAAAGTTTTATTTAAATTCCAGTTAGTTAGCATACAGTATAATATTAGTTTCAGGTGTACAGTATAGTGATTCTACAATTCCATATAACCCAGTGCTCATCACAAGTACACTCCTTAATCCCCACCACCTACTTAACTCATCCCTCATCCAACTCCCTTCTGGTAACCATTGGTTTGTTTTATATAGTTAGGAGTCTGTTTCTTGGTTTGCCTCTCTTTTTCTCTCTTTTTTTGTTTTCCTTTGCTTGTTTGTTTTGTTTCTTAAATTCCACATATGAGTGAAATCATATGGTATTTTTTTTTCTCTGACTGATATTTATAGTAGCATTATTTACAATAGCCAAATTAGGGAACAGCTGAAATGCCCATTGATTGGTGAATGGATAAAGAAGATGTGGTGTATGTATACATATATACAGAATGGAATATTATTTAGCCATAGGAAAAATGAAATCTTGCCATCTGCAATGACATGGATGGAGCTAGAAAGTATTATGTTAAGCAAAGTAAGTCAGCCCTCTTGTTTTTTAAATTGGCTCTTCTGGTTCTAGCTATTATGAGTTTATAGAGGAAACAACAAATACCAATAGTGCCTTTCATGCAGGATAAAAAGATACTTATCAAAGGGGATATATATATCCCCTGGATTTAGTGGTGGTTATTTTATTTGATGTTGTAAGGCATTTAGTTGGCCATACATGACAGATGCATATTTAGCAGTTAACTACTTTGTGTGATTAGTGCTCAGAAGTGGCACAGTGTTCTTGAGAAGGAAAGTTCGATGTAATTTGTTGTTAGAAAAAGCTCCATGGTCAGGGTGCCTGGGTGGCACAGTTGGTTAAGCTTCTGACTCTTGGTTTCGGCCCAGGTCTGATCTCAGGGTGGTGAGATTGGGCTCCTTGCTCAGCCTGAGTGTGCTTGGGTTTCTCTCTCCCTTTGACTCTCCCCACTGCACATGCTCTCGCTCTCTCTCTAAAATAAGTAAACGGACGCCTGGGTGGCTCAGTTGGTTAAGCGGCTGCCTTTGGCTCAGGTCATGATCCCAGCGTCCTGGGATCGAGTCCCACATCGGGCTCCTTGTTCGGCAGGGAGCCTGCTTCTCCCTCTGCCTCTGCCTACCACTCTGTCTGCCTGTGCTTGCTCTCTCTCTCTCTCTGTGACAAATAAAAATAATAAAATAAAATAAAATAAAATAAGTAAACAAACTGAGGGTTGCCAGGGTTAGGGGGGTAGGGGAGGGTGGTGGAGTTATGGACATTGGGGAGGGTATGTGCTATGGTGAGTGCTATGAAGTGTGTAAACCTGGCGATTCACAGACCTGTACCTCTGGGGCTAATAATACATTACATGTTTATTAAAAAATTAAAAAAAATAAATAAAATAAGTAAATAAATCTTAAGAAAGAAAGAAATAACAAACTCCATGGTCAATTTGGGACTTGAGGTAGATAGATTTTAGGGAGAAGGAAAAAAAGTAAGAATAGGTTTTTTTTTTTAATCTGGGAAGTTTTCACTGACCCACCAGGTCAGGATCTGATGCTCCTTCTAGAAGCTTTGGTAACATTTCCTTAATAAAAATCTGATCACGGGTGCCTGGGTAGTTCAGTCAGTTGAGCCTTTGACTCTTGGTTTCATGATCTCAGAGTTGTGGGATGGATCCTCATGTTGGGCTCGGTGTCCAACAAGGAGTCTGCTTGGAATTTTCTCTCTCCTTCTCCCTCTGCTCCTCACACCATTCATGCATTTCCCCCCACCCCTCAGAATAAATAAATAAATCTTTAAAAAATCTGTTCACGTTATATTTTATCTAACTGCTTTTATAAGCCACCTTGTAAACAGGACTGTATAAATGAATTTGAGCAATAATTGGAGATGTTTGAATTTAGTATGAGGACATTGAAGACTAGAAAAAATGTTTTATGAAGAATGGAAGTGCAACAGTCTGGAGGTCAGATCTGAGAAACTTGAAGGTGACGAGACAGCAAATCCTGCTGATTAAAATTGTTAAGATACAAGAGAAAAGAGGTGGTACCCAGGTACCCAGGAAAAGAATGGAAGGAATACATAAGATATATTTCCAAAGTAGAAACAAAAGGTTTTATTTCCTGGGTATGAGAGACTAGAAAGAAGGGAAAAGTAATTACAATTTCAAGCCTACTTGATACTTTTTTATTTCTGTCCAAACTGGTGAGTGAAACTCCACAGCATTTGTACTAGTGCCAAAGTTGTTTTCCAGGTCTAAATAATTTGTGTCATAAATGTTAGCATTTCTGTTTTCCTCATTTTCCAACTTTGTTTGTTGTTTGTTAAGTTCTTCAGTCTCATTTGTTTTCTAGTGGAAAAAAGAAAAGACAATTGAAAATGAAGACAGCTACATTACATTCTGTTTGATATTATATCACTGGCCATTTCATCTACTCACTAAATTCTCTTTGAGTCCTTTTTTCCCTTTAAACTGTAGGTTCATAGATTCAAGGACGTTAGCAATAAAAAAAGAGAGAGAGAGAGATGTAGAAAACTATCTTGGAGAAAAATAACAGACTGATCACACTTTGGGAGAGATACAGAAAATGAAGTTCAGGTGAAATAGATGATTTGTTGTGAACAAATGACAGTTAATGACAACATGGGGATTAAAACCTCCATGTACTGACTTTCAAACTATTATTCCTTATTGTATGCCATAATAATTCTGGCAAAAGTACAGATAATGTGTGAAATCTTCCAAATGATAAAACTAAGCTGTTACTGCACAGACATATATGTATGACTGCAGAGAATTTGCAGGAAATCTTGCTTAGTTTCCATTTAAATTTAGACTGTCACGAAGGGCAATTTGGCATTTATCTCTTCAACTGCAGGATAACCTGTATTTTTTGAGACTTCCTGTCGAAGAGAGAATTTTCTGTGGGCTTCTTACATTTCTGTACTTGCAAGCAGAGGCACTGACTTTCTTTGTTCCAGACTATTTTTTCAAGGATGTTGATATATTGAACAACCTTGGAAGATAGGGAAGCAAAGATCAGGCATGCTTACTATCCAGTATAATAAAGGTAATGGGCTCCCTCTGGAGCAAAGTACAGTTATGGTTACTGCTTACTATATGAGATTCAGTTTTCCTAAAGTCAGGGTTCCTCTTTGCTGCTCAACCCACTGAGTACACAGGTACCGATCTGGACCATATCCATCCAGAGTATATCTCAATTCTGTGAGAATTGGGAGTAAGGAAAACTGACACGAGTATGCTGACACCCATGCTTTGTGCTGTGCTATGAGTAATAAAGTTCTTTGTCTCTGACCCAGGAGTCTTGTATCTTCTTTTTTTTTTTTTTTAAGATTTTATTTGTTTATTTGTCAGAGAGAGTGAGCACAGGCAGACAGAATGGCAGGCAGAGGCAGAGGGAGAAGCAGGCTCCCTGCTGAGCAAGGAGCCCGATGCAGGACTCGATCCCAGGATGCTGGGATCATGACCTGAGCCGAAGGCAGCTGCTTAACCAACTGAGCCACCCAGGCGTCCCAAGTCTTGTGTCTTCTGGCAGTATCCATAAAAATAATAGCAGGCTAACTTTTTCACTTATAAGTAGGATCTCAAATCCTTCACAGTTCTTAACACTTTCCAAGTGTAGAGGTTTATGGACCCAGGAAAAATCTTATAATTGGCTAGGTATAAATTGAAATGTTGTATACGAGTTTTTACTCAGATTCCTAGAGTTTTAGATAGAACAGCTTAAGATCCGAGTGTGCTATTAACATTATGGGGTTCACTGATAGGATTTGTGAAGTAGTACTTGCTCTCACCCATAACAAACTATATAGCATTGAATATAGTATTATTATTATATTCTAAATGCTTTTGTATATTGATAGGCTGAAAAAAGTTATTTTGGGGAAAATTATGCAAGAGAAGCTGGCAAACACATATTATATAGTAATTTGCGTAAAGAGTCCCTGTGACCAAAGTGGATGGCTTGACCATACTTTGGTTCCTAAATTTTGCTTGTGTGACTTGAAGAACTTCCTGAAGGAAGACCCTTCTTCCGACTAGAATTTTGAAAACCCTTTCCAGGTCCAATTATTACCGTATCATCAAGGACCCAAATGGTTTGTTCTTGGAAGCTAAGCAGACTGAATAATTAAAATGGACATTGGCTGTTTTAGTTTTGCTTCTAAGCTAGAAACACCAAATGTGAGGCTTACACAGAAGAGGACATAGTGATTGAATGGCAAAGGGAACCCATCAGATACATAGGCTTTGTTAAGGCCCTGAACATAATGCCCAACATTTACACAAATCAGTACTAAAGACTAAATTTGGGACTGTGGTAACTGCGTGGTTAACAAGTTAATAATCTTGCCTCCAGCTCTAAAGTATGTTTAACCATTTTCCTGGTATTGGGTTTAAATCTAACAATGAATATGATTGTGCTGCATATCTCTTTTTTTTTTTTAGACATTAGTTAGTTCTAACTTATAATATACTTTTATTTCCTTTGTAAGCTCTTTAAAATAATTTTGTACAGTAGAATTTATGATTGTTTTAGATAATAGTGATGTTGTATAAAAGGATAGAATGGGTGCAAGAGTAGGTTAGAGGCCAAGGGAAGTGCAAACAGAGTGAAAGTAAAGAGAAAAGTGCAAAAGAAGCTGTACTTCAAATATACAATACTTCCTGTGAATGTATTAGGTACAATGGCTCATGTTTAGAAAGTTTGCACATGAAACTCATCTTCAGAGATCAACAGAGACTTTGCTTTGAGAGGGAATAGTAGTTTTTGACCTAGTAATATGTAGTTAACCATTCTAGAAATTAACATTGATAATCTTGTTTGTAGGAAAAAAAGGATGCAGAACAGTGCATTTCTAGCTAGCAGAGTCTGCTCATTTGGGAAAAGACCTTGTGTTTATTGTATGCAAAGTCAGCCCTTATACTTCATCTCCCTCATGGCCTGCTTGACTTGCTAGCCATCTGTGGCAGATTACATTTTCCAAGATGGCTCCCATCCCATATGTTCTTCTGCAATGTGACCTGTCCACTCCCTCTCAGCAAGAGGTGAGTCCATTTTTTTTTTTTTAACTGCTTGAATTTGGATGGGCCCAGCAGCTGCCTTGACCAATAAAATATGGCAGAGCCCTTAACTGGCCTGGTGCTTTCTGCTTCCTGCCTCTTCAAAGCTAGTTGTCATGGAAGAATACAAACACTTTGATACCATTCAACAGTAAGAAGCCCCTACAATGTGGAGTGACTCGAGCAAATGAGATGCCACATAAAGAGAGAGGCCAAGGAGCACCAAGGAACCAGATAGGTGAGTGAGGATGCTGATGTAGAACTAGATCCTCCAGCCCTAGCTGCCTTACTTGACACCCCATGAATCAGAATGAATAAGTCTGTTGAGCCTTTCCTGAATCCCTGGCCCATGAGTTTCTGAGCAAAATAAAATATTGTTGTAAGACCCTTAGTTTATAAGGTAGTTTGTAACAGTAATAAATATTTGGAATACCGTCAGTCTTGACTAAAGGGCAGTTAGAAGTTAGGGAGTATAACATTTAACAAACTTTTTATTTTGACCTTTTAAAAATTGTCTTTTTTGTTTGTTTGTTAGTTTGTTTGTTTGTTTAAAGTGGGAGAAATAGGGGTACCTGGCTGGCTCAGTTCGTAGAACATGAGACTCTTTATCTTAGAGTTTTTTTTAAAGATTTTATTTATTTATTTGATAGAGAGATCACAAGTAGGCAGAGAGGCAGGCAGAAAGAGAGGGGGAAGCAGGCTCTCTGCTCAGCTGGGGTTCGATCTCAGGACCCTGAGATCTCAGGACCTGAGCTGAAGGCAGAGGCTTAACCCACTGAGCCACCCAGGTGCCCTGCTTTTCTCTCATTCTTGAGATTCTTCGGCAAACGATAACATTGTGAGAAAACAAGCTCCTCTACCGATTAGTCCTCCTTTGCCTTCTCCTGCTGTAATTCAGCTTTATGGCTAACCTTCACCTAAACTTGGGATATTGTGCAACATTAAATAAAAGGTTATTTTGTCTTATTCAGCTCTCTGCTTCTAATGCCTGAGATATTTCTGCCTGGTGTATAATGGGTTGTATAATTTTTTTTCCCCCATTCTGAGAACAACTGGGCAATCACTGAGCCTGTGTGTTTACTGAGGAAGGAGGGCTTCATAAAGCTCATTTTGGTGGTGAGACCCTCCACTAGAAGACATGTACACTGGTTTAGGAATGAGAAAACTTGGAATTTTATTCAAAGTGTTGCTAAGTGTAGGTACAGCCTGTGGTAAGTAACATAACCTAGTTGGGCTCCATTTTCTTACTTGTTTGAAGTGAGGAGCTAGATGTCATTGTCTCTAGGTTACCTTCTACATCATGATCTTTGTGTTTTTGTCACTCCCCTTACCACCACAGTTACACTGCTTTTAAAATCTGATTTTATATTTATGTAAAACTTAAATATGAAGTCTCTAGATAATTTTTGTGTTCGGAATTTATCAACAGACACATACTCTCTCTTCATAGTTGAAAAAAAGCATTTGTCATAACTTATTTTTAAGCTGGTGTAAGATTTAAAATGTTTACAGTACTAAAGTTAAATTGCGCTAGAAAAAATATATCTGTCAAGGACACAACCTACCCCAATGTGCCATTCATTTGCATCTACAGGGAAACCCAATTATAATAGCTATTTTCAAGAACTAGTATCACTGGAGACTGAGCAGAGTTACTCTGTAGTAGAGCAAGCAGGTAACAGCACGTCCTAAAAAACTGACCTAGACAGGAACATGTACATGGTGAGCTCACCCACATTTTGTTATTCTCCTGTGGCATACTACATTTGATCTACAATACTGTTGCTAATGTTTATGTAAAGTGAGATTATAATTAATCACTATGCTAATTTTAATAATCTTGGGCCTCAGGTGGAGTGAGGTGCTAAAATTATGTCATGGGTTCCAAAAAGCTCTCTTTTTTAGGTTGGACATGGTACCTTTTGCAACTAAATACCTCTTTGGTAAATGTTATATAAGACTGGCATAAAGTGAAAGGAGCAGGTTCCTAATTGATTGTTGTTGCTGCTTTAAGATCTATCTCAGTGAACCATTCGTTGAACTCCATCCAACCCAGGTCAGGACACATGCCATATTTACATGAGAAACACCTTCTTCCTAATCATTCCTTGAGGGAGTGGACTATTTTTTCCCTGGTCTGTTATACCTTATGCAGGAGCTGATGGTTCCTTAATTTCAAATAATAGCAGGTAAGATTTGACTTGGGCTTTTTAAGTCTACCCATGTGTAAAGGCTGCTCAGTGAGGTGGCATGATCCTGGTCCTCCCTATGCTACTAACTAGTTCTAGAGCCTCGTGAGCAATCTCTAATCTTCCCAAATTTTGTTCCCTGATTTGTTAAATGAAATGGATTTCAAAAATTTTTCTTTTGAGGCTTCTTCCCAGTCCAAGACTTTGATGAAGATGAAGTCTCTTTCCCTTGCTGTTTAGGCAGGAGGCCTCTCTACTGCCGTCTTCTTGCTTCTTACTTTCTCCTTGGGCTTATGAATGAAACGCCGTTAATGGTGACAGACTAGTATGTCTGTCTATTCTGTCACCATCTCTTTTTCTCCCAAACTGCCGATAGAGCCTTTGAAACACATGCCTTTGCATCCATTCTCTGTTTGGCTCCCACACAATAGTTGCTTACAAAGAATACTCTTTAATACTGAAACAAAAACACCAAAGCTTATGATTTTGCTTCTCTCCTTAAACCATGGGAGAGGGCTTCATGTGGCTTTTCAGTCTGAAGCCCAAACCCTTAACACGGCTTACTAGACCCTCTGCTCTGTAGTCCCTCACTAAACCTCTGCTACTTCGCATGCTGGCCTTACCTTTTACTTCGCAGCAGCCTGGAGTTGCCCCACGGAAGACTGAAGTGGTGGCTTTGTGAATACGAATACTTTGTTGTGGGATAAATGTGCTGGGATAAGCACAATGAATATATACTTTTACTAAAGGGCTTGTTGACATCAGGCTGAGGGAAGTTGCTGGGTATGGCTTCTTAAGTGTTCCTAGTTTTTCGTGGGGGATGTGCTCAGTTTTGTGGTCATGAAATTTTTCATCTCCAGAGCAAGTATTGGTTTTCTATCTCTAAACAAATTCCCTGAAACTCTAGAGAGGATATGTTATATGGTCGCCAAATCTGCTTTTTCTGGCTATATTATCTGATTTTAACATCCCTGAGCTAACAGGGCCATCTTGCTACATGGGTCATACATTGTATAATAATGATTAAATGTCACATATGGATACTTACTTGGAGCAATAATCGGTGTATGGAGAGGCACACTTGGTGATACTTTAAGGGGTAGGATGGAGTCACTACTGCAGGTCTGCCTTCTGACTACTGTACAACCACATGGGCCTTTCTCAGTCCTGCCAATGCCATGTTCTTCCCATTCTTCCCAAACCCACATTACACCTTCCTTTCTACTTCGATAATTCCTACTCATCATTTAAATCCTCTCAGTATTTGAGTCACTCTTCTCAGAAGCATGTCCTGTTCTTTCAGAAGGTTGGAGATCCCTGTTTTATGCTTCCATCATGCACTTACTCTCCTCTATAAATAGAGTCCTTGCACTTCTAGTTCAATGATTGTCCCACTTTTAGATTGTAAGCTCTTTAAAGGCAAAGATTATCTAATTTATGCTAATGCCCCAATGTTAAGCATGAGGCCTGACATATAGTTGTCAGTCACCCAATAAAATATCTGTTGCATGACTAAAGGAATAAATGAACAATGGAAGGGTAAGTCATAGATGAGAAGAAGGAGTGGATCAGAAGGAAGGAGAGGAAGTACTTCCTGCTGATGCTGATGGTGGAACTGCAAAGAGCTGGGAAGGGAAAATGAGAAGGTCTCCTGCCTGGCCCGTGAGCCTGACTTCAGCTTCCAAGGGGGTCTAACTATTAGAGTTCACCCAGGTTTCCTGTGGAAGAAAGACCATAATGAATAAGACCTGTGCAGAACACCTGGCAATTCAGGAGAAGCACCAGAAGAGAGCAGCCCTGACATTCAGAAGTGGATCTGAGCCTGGCAGTATCTACACCCCAACACATACTAGGAGTTTTTATGGTGAACTTTGAGAAACTATGTTTTTCCTTTGTTTTCTATCTTTCCTTCATATTCTTCCCCATTGATAACAAAAGTACTAAAAAGGAAAGTAAAATAAGAATCTTTAGAGAACCTCAGGAAACTTTGTGCTTGCTGATAAAATAGGCAAGCATTCTACATTTTCATCCTCGGTGGATCAGAAGCAACGGCATTTGGAAATAGGAAAAGAAACAAAGAATTTATCCAGGAAGAGAGATAGGAGAAAAAGGAGAGTGGACCAAAGCTGCTTTGAGATTGTGATCCCATGGGACCCATCAGGTATCCCCTTTCTCATATCCACCCCTAGTCAATAATATTTTTCTTTTCATCTCTTTTGATTCCCCTCTAATTACTTATGATTCTTTTTTCATCAGAGTAGTTCCTTTGCTCCTGGACTTTGGATCCATTTCCAATGGCTAAAGGGTTTGATGCACTGAGAGTAACATTCAAACAACAGGCAACCCAAAATAGAAGTGTAAATCCAGAATCTCTGGAAAACATAAGTAGATATGGTTAGGTGCCATAGGCTAAATAAACTGTTGTAACAAACAACACCATAATCTCAGTGATGCAATACTCATGAGAAAAAGTTACTCAGGTCTACTGAGGGTCAGTGAGGAGGGAATAGGAAGAAGCAAAACTCTGCTCCACATAGTGACTCAGGGACTCGGGCTTCTTTTCTGAGCTGTTGCTCTTCCACCTTCTAGGTTATGTCTTCCTTTGTATTTAGCCACTAGATGGGTAAAGAGAGATCGCTCATGGGAGGGTTGTCTTAGCAAGACCTGAAAGTGGCAAACACTTCCACCTTTCTGCAGGCTTGAACTAAGTCACATGGCTGCACCCAGTGGCAAAGGTAGCTGGAAAATATGGTTGTACTAATTTCCTAGGGTCGTCAAAACAAAGTACTGGGTGGTTTAAAATCACAAAACTTTATTCTCATAGTTGTGGAGGGTAGAAGTCTGAAATCAAGGTGTCATCAGGGCCAGACTGCTTCTGAAGGCTTTAGAGAAGAATCTTTCCTTATCTCCTCCTAGCTTCTTTCTGGTGGCTAGCTGGCAGTGTATCGTCATTGGCTTGCAGCTACGTTTCTCCAATTTCTTCCCAGGTCTTCACATGGCTGTCTTCCCTCTGGGTCTCTGTGTCCAAATTTCTCTCTTTCTATGTGGACACCAGTCCTTGGATTAAGGCCACTCTAATCCATTACAACCTCATCTTAACATGACTACATCTACAGAGACCCTAATCCCATATAAGGTCACATACACAGTTACTGAGAGTTAAGACTTACACACATTTTTGTTGTTTTTGTTGGGGGGGGGCATGGTTTGCAGGACACAATTCAACTATGACAGTGGCCTAAAGGAAGAGAGAAATTGATGAACCACTATCCAATCTCTCTCTGCCTCATTGTTAAGATCCTCTACCACAAGTAATAGTGAATAGGAAAGCCCTTTGAAGGCTTTTTAAATTATTTTTTTTAAGATTTTTATTTATTCATTTGACAGACAAAGATCATAAGTAGGCAGAGAGGCAGGTGGATAGAGAGGAAGGGAAGCAGGCTCCCTGCTGATCAGAGAGCCCGATGTGGGGCTTGATCCCAGGACCCTGAGATCATGACCTGAACCAAAGGCAGAGGCTTTAACCCACTGAGCCACCCAGGCGCCCCTGAAGGCTTTTTTTAAAATAAAGATTTTATTTATTTGTCAGAGAGAGAGAGTGTGTAAGCAGAGGGAGCAGCAGGCAGAGAGAGAAGCAGGCTCCCCACTGAGCAAGGAGCCTGATGTGGGGCTCCATTGTAGGACTGTGGGATCATGACCTGAGCTGAAGGCAGATGCTTAACTGACTGAGCCACTCAGGCATCCCTTGAAGGCTTTTTTGGATGGTCTTAGAGAACCAGGCCTTTATTTATTACTTTGTTTCTGTAAAAAAAATGTATTTTTAACACCAGACAACTCCGACTGACAAAGGAACTTTTGGAAATTAACCTACCTCTAAGACATAATTGCTTATACTTCAGGGGACTTTCCCCCACTCAAATAATGTTACAAGTGTTTTTGAAGTAGTATGTGTCACATTTTGTAATACTATTAACTCTGATGGTTCAACAAAATAGAGTAGGCATATTAAAATTAATACAGTCACTTCTAAAACTCTGTGTCTATTAAATATGCTTAGCCTAAAATCAATAAAGATTTCCTTTTTCTACTTAGGCTACTGCCATCTAACTGGTTTCTGCTCTTGGCATTTTCCATCTTAGTCTTTGCTCATCTTACCACACTTGATTAAGTGTGCACTTTGTTAAATCAGCCATGATTTAATAAAAGAACAGTAGCCTTAAAATCAGAGCTTTAGCTCTGTGATTTTTCCCTTTAGCTCTGTATTTTATTAATTTTGTTATCTTGGGGAAGTCACCAAAACCACTTCCTACCTCAGTGTTTTCACCTGTACTGTGATTGATATTAACCCTTTCCCTGTGTGGTGGTGAGAATCCTACTGAAGTCACTTAATATTTGAGGGTGTGTCATATGCCACTATTGCTGTAAGTGCTTGAGATGCATCAGTGAGAACAAAGTTCTCAGTCTTCATGGGGCTTCTATCCTAGGAACTAAAAATTATATAAATTATGAAATGCTTTACCAATGTAAGGTGTTATCATCATTGCTATCTTATCAGCAGCAACTCCAATTTCTCAAATATCTTTAAAAATTTATTATGCGGGGCACCTGGGTGGCTCAGTGGGTTAAAGCCTTTGCCTTCAGCTCAGGTCATGATCCCAGGGTCCTGGGATCGAGCACCACATCGGGCTCTCTGCTCAGTGGGGAGCCTGCTTCCCCCCGCCCCCCACCTGCCTCTCTGCCTACTTGTGATCTCTGTCTGTCAAATAAATAAATAAAATGTAAAAAAAATAAAAATTTATTATGCATTAGCTCCTAGATATCAGGAAGTACATAAAAATAAAATCCAAGAAATAAAGAATTTACCCATTGGAAATTTAACCATAAATATAAACTGGGTGATAAATATTGAAAATGTTTCTTTATCGCATTTAAAATTCTTGGACCCTTATTATTATATGGGTCGTGCAGTGAGTTAGGCTCCATGTGGAATGTGAAAATAGGCATTAATCCTGCCCTCAACACAGGGCGCGTGGGTGGTTCTGTCGGGTAAAGGACTGACTCTAGGATTCAACTCAGGTCCTAATCTCAGGATCATGATATCGAGCCTCACATCAGCCTCTGTGCTCAGCTGGGAGTCTGCTGAAGATTCTCTCTCTCCCTTTCCCTCGACCCCTCCCTCCACTTGCACTCTTTTCTCTCTCAATAAATAAATAAATATTAAATAAATATTATAAATAAATAATCTTAAATTTATAATCATAATTAAATCACATAATTATAAGTAAAAAAATCATAAATAAATAAACCTTTAAAAATACCCTGCCCTCAAGGAGTTCAGAATCCAGTCAAACACATGCCCTATGAGGATACAAAGTTAGTATCGAACAGTGAGGTGCCAAAAAAATTGATCAAAAGTCTCAAAAGTGGAACTGAAACACCTACGACACCGTAACATCTTGTTGACATTCTTCATATCTAGAATATTTGCTTTCTACTGCTGTAATGGACATGGCACTACTAGCAGCTGTTTTATTTATCTATGTAGTGAGATTTCACTTTCCACTTTGAATATAGATATTGACATCTGTGGTATGCTTTATGGTACAGTGTTTGTGTGGTACTTTCACTCTGTAATGGGAATATATTGTATAAAAGCTTAAGTGATATTTCAGAACAATACCAAGCATCCAGAAGTTTATAGCTCATTATTAAAATTGGAGGCCTGGATCTGTCTATTTAAAGCTATGTACTATGTATTTGGGTGTTTATAGAGAAGACACTGTTATGAGAGGCTGTCTGAACATAATCAGATGTTACTCATTCATAAAGCATTGAAATGTGAAGTATACTTCTTTGCAATTTACATTGCAATGATGCACCACAATTGCAGATACGTTGCCAGTTTTGTTGACCTTTCTATCCCCAGTGGTTAGGACCGTCTACCCCTAGTGCTTAGTTCCTGGTACATGGTGAACATTTGACAGATGCTTACTGAGTAAATGAACGCAATTTCCAGGCTGAGGGTGCTCCTAAACAAGGTCAAACAAGGGGGGGTGCAATGGGGATGGGTAAAGGAATAAGTGGGATGGCTGAGGGGATAGCAGAGAATTGGGAGGATATGGTGGGGGATTTCTGTGAGGGCTCTGACAACAGTGGGAGTTAGGCTTTCAGAGGCTTCTGTAGAGGTTCCTCTAGGGTTTTGTTTCAGAAAAAAGAGGCCCATTGCTCCTTTCCTGGCTGTGGGATCCAAGGCGTCACTGGTGGAGTGTGTCTGGTCAAGCAGAAGGAGGGTAGAGAGAGGAAGGGGCAGAAGGACTCAATTGACTCTAGATGGGGGTGTGGCAAAGGTCTTTGGTGGTACTAAGGTAAAGAGGAAGGGTAGTCCCAATAGCAGTGGGGAGAGAAGGTGAATTTGCCTTCTCATGCTTATTGGAAAGCTGACTTCCTAATTTTGGTAGCCATTTCCCTGTAAGAAACATTTTTCAGGTTGATTTTTCTAGGTTGAAGATTACGTATATTTGTAATAATAATGGTAGGATCAACAGTAGCAATAACACATTTACATAAGCACCTTCTGTTTTCAAAGTGTATTTATATGGTTTATCTCATTAGATTCATCCTTACTTTATTTTTACATTTAAGTATTCTGTGTATTATACATTGAGTTTGTTTTCTAGGAATAGGGATGAGTGTTTAGTGTGTGTATGCATATTTGTACAAAATATGTTGGGCTTTGGTTGCATCCACAGTTTAATATGTACAAATATACAAATATGGCCACCTTGACCCAGAAGATGAAATTGGGCTTCCTGTGATAAAAACCACCCCTCTTTTCTTTTCTTATCAAGAATAATTCTGGAATTTTATATATAAACTCCTTGAAAGTAGGGATTGGGTTTTATTTATCAGTCAATAAGGAGAATTAGGTTAAGATTGGCTATACAGTGTTTTAACTGCATGAATTTCTTGTATTTGTGTTACCCCGTGTATTACATATATGTTTGACAAAACTTAATTAACTGCCTTTAATATATCATGCATCATGCTTGGTTCTGGGAAATTTAATGATCTCCTTCCAACCCAAGCGTGCGTGCGCACACACACTTACTACCCCTGGCCTGAAGAAGCTCCTGATGGGAACATGGAGTTATGAGATGTGTTGCACGTACTTGTCCGAACGGTACAGTGGAAGGAGGAGGCCCAGAGGAGGGAGTGGTCTGTGTTACTTGGTTGATGGGGAGCAGCTTCTCAAAGCTTCATGACAAAAGTCATCCTTGAGCCGAGTTTTGGAAGATCATCATTTGGAATCAAGTGAATAACATTACAAAACTGTAACTTTCTTACCTGCACTTTAAGATATTAACAGTTAATCCTTTTCCCTGAGTAGCCTCTTCACTGGCTGAAATGTATCTTTTCAGGTTCAGAGACACATACAAGACTGTTAGAGTTTTCTCATCATGTATTGTGTCTGTTCCGTGTTGAAGTACCTGTAGGAAGAAAATTAAGTGCAGGTTTTGTGTGTGGGTTGAGAGCTAATCGAATCGAAGGTGTGTCAAGAACCAACCAGCAGAGTCCCCAAATCATTTGAGTCCCTGGCATTGTTTTTTCAAGGCTTTCTTCATTGTAGCCCGTCCCTGGTCCCCGATGGTAATTGGTTGAATCAGATTTAACAATGCAGTCAGATAAACAGTTGTGGCAGCTGCTGCCATGGCAACGTCACCGTCCTCACCCTCCCAGCGCGCGCGCCCCTTCCCCACCCCTCCTCCTCCTCCTGCTTTCCTCCAGTAAGTGCATACTCGCTAGTGGTCTGTGCAAGCAGCAGGGTTTAATGGCAGAGCTATTTTCTTTCCAAACTGTTCAAAATGATGAACGAAGATGCAGCTCAGAAAAGCGACAGTGGAGAGAAGTTCAACGGCGGTAGTCAGAGAAGAAAAAAACCCAAAAAGGTAAATGGCCGGAATTAGGAATGTCTGTAGAGAGAGGTGTGTGTGTATGTGTTAGTGTGTAATATCAGTGAGATTACAGAAACCGTGGAACATTATGAGTAACTACAGACTATAGCAATGCCAAACATTGCTTTTTAAAGAGGCAGGTGCAGACTGCTGCTTTCTGAGAACAGGAAAGGAACCAGGGTTCATAATGGATACATTGACTGGAGCTGGGTGAAGTGAACGGAGATAAGGTGTGTTCTGCATGTGTATTATTGAGGCTTGTGGCCACGGATGGATGCTTCTGGTGTTCACCGGCTATATACCGAGAGGGTCACTTTATTTTTAGAATGAGTGAGTTTAAAAGCTAATGTTAAGCAGGGTGGATTGTGAAGCAAAAGGAAGATTTTTGGCCAGATGTGTGCTCGGGGATGATCTTCAGATGGCCAGACAGCAAATGCCTTTTGGTTCCGTGCTGAGAGTGTTCTTCCTAAGGAGAAGAGACTGTTGTGACAGGAGAAATATGATCCTCAGTGTGATATTTCTTTGGTGTGTTTAGCTCCTCTACTGTTTTCCCAGACATGATAGCGTGATAGCTCTTTCATTGATTAAGATAAACGGCCAAGATAAAGGTATTATGGGCTGGGGGTGTTGGGTACACAAAGCAGTCTGTAGGATTTCTTAGCCTGGCACACATTCCCACACCCTTGATTTTCATGGAAACGATACCAGTGAGAAACAGTGGGAAAGGATGCAAACTATTCAGCCCCACCCAATGCCAGCACTTCTTTCTTTATGGCCTGACTCCTTCCGGTAAACTGTTGCAGCCTCACCGAGCAATGTGAGCCCCACCTCGGACAGAGATGTCTTAAAAAAAAATTCCCCTAAAATCCATTTATTTCTTGAGGCAATAAGATGGGCAGAATCTAAGATGATCCTAATGTAAATGCATTCCAACATTAGACGGTTTGCATCTTGAATGAGCACATTAAAAAAACTATCATGGACAAATGAACATTTTTCATTTTGACAATTTTAAAATTACATTGCACTTTGAAATTATAAATCTTTGGTACCTACATGTCTCATGATCTAAGAAATTGGAAATCATTACACCTCTGATATTTAAAAGATTATGGTATTAGTAAACAAGAGATTAGTATATTTCTATGGTGCCTTGTAATTTGATAAAAATAAGCATACCCTTATATAAAATTTTTAAAATAATAGCATAAAGATAGTGTGATGCAGTCTGATAAAGGCAAAGGATAATTCGGGGCAGGCAGGAACGTTGGTGGAATGTCCTTTTGTACCTGACGATTCTGGATCCTCCAGCCCTCAATGGCATTTTTGTAGAGCGTTAGCTAATTGATCAACATTTTAAAAAGGGAAAAAACAATAGAAAAGAAAAGGAGCAAGAGATAGGGAAAAAGAAAGAAGGAGTTTTTGCTTGAATTCACACTATCATTTCAAATTCCTCTGAAATTTCTCTTTGAAGTCCCTGTGCTGCATTAGAAACATTATACTCAGAACTATGAAAGGGGTGGGGAATCCATATCATGGAGATTTTAAGCTCTGAGTGTTGATCCTCAATTCACATGGCCAAAGTCATCTTAAAATATTTGAGGGGGTAGAGCAAATGAAATAATCATAGGTGATAAATTTAATATGTATTCAGTATATTTTCTCAAATATATTTATGTAGGAATAAATTCTTTTCAAACTTGCAGTTGAAAGGATAGCAATTAATAGCAAGTTTTGAATATGTGTTTGAATTTTTACACACATTCAGAGGCATATATTAAATGAGCTATTAAAGCACAGTGAATATGGAGGATTAAAAGTAATTTCACCTAATAGGAAAGCATACACACACACATGCACACACAAGTAAACATCCTTCAGTTTGTCAAGTCAGCCATAAGTGGGTTTGAATCTTAGCTCTATCCTTTAATATAGTGTGTTTGGAGCATATCATTTAATTTCTTTGATGTAGGTCCTCATCTATAAAATGTGCATTATTCTACATATCTTTTTGGTATTTTGTGAGGATTAAAAATAATGTACATCTAATTCCTTGAGCAGTATTTAATATACAGTTCATGCCAATGACTTAGGTGTTGTTACTGTTTCCTCGAATGGAAATTATTTATTGGAATAAGCCCTATAGAAGAAAAGTCTGTTTATATTTTTAAGAGAGGCAGAATATAATATTCATATTTTGCGAAGGCTAGTAGTCATTTTTTAAAAGGTCAAAAGTTATATACTATAATTGGGAACTTTTTATCATACAAATTATTTGAGACTTACATAAATATACTCAGGTCTTTAGATTACTGCTTCACATCTTTTTTTCACAGCAGGCAACTTGAGTTTTCATATTTATAAACTAGACCATTAAATATGCTTTGATGAGGGAATAATAATCAAGAGATAAGCATCTGTAATAAGGAAAAAATCTGAAAAAAGCAAGAATTTGAGCAAAGTCAGTGCCATATCACTTTAATTGTCTGTTTTTCTACTAGTGGTTCACATTGAATCCATCGTAGGATTCTGTATAAGCACCCAGGACTATGGACCACTGGGCTTACTGTGGCCTGGGTGTTGATCTAACATGATGAATCATATGCCTTGAAAACATGCCTCTTCCTCTAGTAAATATTTAACAGATGAGCCATAATCCACTTGTTTATTCTACATCTCACTAAAGTAATTCCTCTGAGGGAGAGAACTAAAGGGTCTTTTACCACGAAACCCACAATGTGAGAAAACAAGATCAAGGAATTTATTTTCTATTGGGATTTTAGTGAGTACCTTGAAGATAGAAATTATTTTAGCTTTTCTTAAAAATTTCTATTCTGGTTTCAGTAATTGAGCTTGTCAATGCCCTCTATGCAGAGACCACCAGGAACACACCTGTGGTTGAATGTGTTGGGTTACAACTCATTGCGTTGAGGGAGGACGCACATCATGAGGAATGGAGTTAGAAAGGACTCATAGGATTTGGGTTTGGGCTGTAGTTGGTTTAAAAAAAAAAAAAAGTAAAAGAAAAAAACACCAGCAATCTCTCATTTAGCAGGAGAGGGGCATGTCTGGTATTTTGTGGCTTGGACAGTGTTCATATTTTGTCTGTGTTCAGGCATGATAAGGGAGTGGTGCCATTTCTGACCTGCTCCATCCCAGTCACAGCGTGGCCTGGTCTGAAGATGATGCTTCTGTGACATTGTTTGTGTTCAGTAGAAGAACACAAAGGCCAATGGAGTAATATCAGGTTAGCTCCTGGATGCTGCTTTTCTCTTTCTCAAGCTTGAACACAAAGAACTTTTGGAGAATACTTTTGGAGAGGGAGAGAGATTTATTTGTTGCTGGATGCTCTTTAGTGTTCAAGGAAAATGAATCGGATATTCTTGTTGCTAAAGTATTCAGAGAAATCTTTTTCTTCTGCTACTTCAGCAGATAGTATCCTTCAGGCCCAGTGATTTCACACAAACGAATATTGCCCAAGGTACATATTTGGGGTGGATGTTCTAGTGGCTGTTCTGTAGAAAAGAGAAAATGGGAACTACTCTAATTCTTAGCTGGAATCCTGGACTAAAAGGAAGGACTAAGACCTATATGAAATGGATCACTGGAAGAGAGGTTTTAGCTTATTCTAAACACTGGACAACTTGGCAAAAATTTCTTATTCCAGACAATATTTTGGTAGATTAGGTTAAAATAATTCAAGACCGTATTAGAGCGCAGTACCCCACACTTTCCAATTTTGCATCAGTGACGAGGCAGTGGATTTGTACCAGAAGAAGCTGTAGGAGCCTTTGATAATTTACATAAGTGAAAATGGAAATGCCCCAGCATCAATCACACATGACAGAGCCATCTGAAACCACTAAGCCTTGTGAATTCTTTTAAACGAATAAACAACTAAATGGCTTAATAACAATTCACTCATTTTGTGGAACACCTATATTAAGATTCAAATATAAATACTATTGCTTTCAATAGTAATGAGGTAAAATGGCTTTGGAGCGTATTTTATATTCATTTAAGATGTTTTGTTCTGGGCCGTTATTTTAGAATATTCATGAGCATTGCAAAATTTTTTGGTTATATATATTTTTATTGCTGTTTACTTGCCACTACCTAAGTAGGGAGATGAAAGTGATACCAGATGTGTGATTGAAATGTTGCACCATTGAAATGTGAATGAGAGACATAGAAAAAAAGTTCATTTTTACAGCAGACACAGAATGCATGGCTTTTTAATGGAATCAGGTAGCAGATCCAGCATTTGGGTGTTCAGATCTTCTTGCAGTCAGATTAGTTTTGACTTTAGCTGGTGCCTTACCTTGTTCAATCAAGGCTAGAAAGGCTTTCATGTATAATTCATCCTGAATAATAGCCCCATTTCTTCAATTTCCCCAAATAACTTAGGATTTACCTTTTTTTAGAACATGAGTTTATAACCCAAAATAGCACGTGTTGCCTGAAGACAGCAATTCCCCATCACTGAAGGTATTTAGGATGACCATCTGTCAGAGATATTGGAGATTTTTTTATTGGAAAGAAAAATCCCTTACAACCTGGTATTCTGTGGTTTTCTTTCCATGTCTTTGTTTCTAGCTCTTTCTCCCTACCTTTATGATACTGATTTTTCACTGATAATTTCATATGTAATCATAGATAAGATACTAATCGCCAAGTATCTTTTTTAGATACTAGTAAAGTGTTGTCTGCTGCCCACAACTACCAGAATTACCTGGGTTGCCTTCTAAAAGAAGAGAATTCTTAGGACCCACTTCAGACTGGCTCAATCACTTTTGGTGATTTTAACAGAGTTCCAACTCCTTGATTTTATGTACACTGAAGGTTAGAACCATTGCTTTAGAACGTGGTCAGCTGGCGTGAAGTGGAGTTATTTTATAAAGAAGAATCTCTAATTTCGGTGAGATGTGTTAGGTTATTACATGGCTCTTACAGATATATTTATTTCTTTTCTTTTTTTTTTTTAAGATTTTATTTATTTGTCAGAGAGAGAGAGCGAGAGCGAGCTCAGGCAGACAGAGTGGCAGGCAGAGGCAGAGGGAGAAGCAGGCTCCCTGCCGAGCAAGGAGCCCGATGTGGGACTCGATCCCAGGATGCTGGGATCATGACCTGAGCCGAAGGCAGCAGTTACATTTATTTCTTTGAAGTGTAGACAGCAATGACAAGGACACAAGAGAATAGAAAGCACTTTTCTTCCTATTTTATTCTACATCTAGGGTCTAGAATTATTTCACATCCACCATCTCATTTGATCCTTGAAATAATTCTCAGTGAGTATTTTTACCCCAGTTTTGTGGATGAGGAACTGGAGACTCAGACTCTATGTGGGGATGGCACTGGAGAAATGATAGGCATTTTTCCTACTATTCAGCAAATGACACGTTTTGAACCATTTCTCCCATGGAAACCAGGTGCTAAGATATACCTCTGTGTCTCCTGCAAAGCTTCTAAGGTACCTACAGTTTCATCTTCTGCTAAGATATCCTCCGGATTTTCCCCTCAGCATTACTTCTTGTCTTTTACTCGTTGATAACATTCTCTAAAATGCTGACTCGAATTGGGGAATAATGCATAAGGGTGATTTCTTTCCTGGCTGTTTGTAATATTCTTCCATTCAGGACTCCTCTTTCCCCTCCTTTTGCTTCCATTACATTTTATGATACGTGGGTGTGGATGTTTCTTTCAGACTATACAGGCATGTGCTAAACTTTGAAAATCCACAACAATGAACGGGATAATATAAGTAAACAGGTATCTTTATGTGGTTTAGGTGTATTTAGTTAAGCTAGCATAAAAAGATCTTGCTTTCACAACTTTATTCTAATTCTTGAAAAACTTTGTTTAGTATGATATTTTCAGTAATTGTTCTATGAAAGAACATTTAAAGAAATTTAAAGAAAATAATGGAAGAACACATTTTCTCATATACTCTTTCCTGAAGTGTTTCTGGTTTCTTTTTCCTTCTCAATAAAGTTTCTAAAGAGATAAATGAATACATATTGAAATAGGATTAAGATTTTTAAATCTGTATTTGTTACTATCTTATCCCAATTTAGAGCATACTAAATTATAAATATGCCTACAGCTTTGTTTCTTTCCTGCTAGTATTGTGTTCTAATTCCTGTTGGTAGCAGAAATAAAACCACTGTCTATTTTTATCTTAGTGGGCACTGGCAGGATTCATCACAACAAATAAACTTACCATCTCAATTTCCTTTTACTTGAAAGGGTAGAGTTGGGATTGCTACCAAATGAGAACATCTTCTTCTTCTTTTTTTTTTTAAGATTTATGTATTTATTTGAGAGAGAGAAAAAAGAGAGGATGGAGGGAAGGGCAGAGAGAGGGCTCTCAAGCAGACTCCCCACTGAGTGTGGAGCTGGACATGGGGCTCCGTCTCACAACCCTGAGATCATGACCTGAGGGGAAATCAAGTCAACACTTAAGCGACCAAACCACCCAAGTAACTATGAGACCAAGTAAATATGAGAGAATATTCCTCTTCTTCAAAACCCATTAATACCTGCCAACGCTTTGTGGAGTGTCAGTTTTTAAAAGCCAGAGGGAGGGGCACCTGGGTGGCTCAGTCATTAAGCGTCTGCCTTCAGCTCAGGTCATGATCCCAGGGTCCTGGGATAGAGCCAGGCATCAGGCTCCCTGCTCAGCGGGAAGTCTGCTTCTCCCTCTCCCACTCTCCCTGCTTGCGTTCCTCTCTCGCTGTATCTTCTATCAAATAAATAAATAAAATCTTAAAAAAAAAAAAAGCCAGAGGAAGACAGTAAAATATATTCTAATTAATGACACACCTATATCTAGAGGGTGAGCTTCTACTTTGTTATCAGACCTGGTTTTTAGTCTTGTTTTTCTGTTAACTCACAAACTACTATCATCTTCTACCCACTAATTTGTGTTTGTACTCATTAAGACAAAGACCTGATTTCTAACATTTGCTTAATGAGCTTCAATTTCTAAGAATCAGCTTGTTTAAGTCAGTTTAATTTAGGTGTTTCCTCCTAACCCATAGAAAAGCTCCCTTCATTCAACAGTGTTGTATTGGTTTGCTATGTGTAGAGTACTGAATTTGCTGTTATGGCATTTCAGGGAGGAAAGATAATGATTGTTACCTTTATGGAGTTTGTGTTCTGTTTGGGGAGACATTTCTATAAAAAAAAAAAAAGTAATGTGCAATTCAGAAATATTAGAAATATTATGTAATGCTTATACTTAACAAGTATTATAAGTATTATATTGTGCAATGCCAAAAATAAATTCTGTAGGAGCCTGGAGAAGGTAAGAGATCAGTGTGATTTTATTAAAAATTAAGCTGTACAATTGGGTGAGTCATTGCCTTGAGGCTTGGATTATGGCTAATGCTTAAGTATGAAGAGTGAGGATAGATAGGCAACCCGAATGGGGCAACTTCACCCATATAATTACAAGTCACACTAAATATTAGGAAACCGTTGAGAGATTTGTTGTAGTTTATAGCCATAAATTTTGTGGGTGAACCCTCCCTGACCTGTCCTTATGCTCTGCGCCTTGGTCAATTTTAGGCTCACGTTGTATAATCCATCTTGTACAGGGGGGCTTATTTTGTGTCTTTCTCTTATAGCACATATTTCTTTAATCACTTATCTATGAAGCCTTGCCCCACATGTATTTTTATTTATAAATTATTTCTCTAGTCAGTTATAAATTCCAATAAATAAGCCTCCAGATTAATAAGGCATCTCAATCTAGTAGGGACACTTCTTGTAATTATCCACATAATCAACCTCTGCCTTTACCTTTAGAGAAACTGCTATGGTTACCCTAGGATTGTATGTGTCTAGAATACTTACTTAAGAACTCCTAAGACTTTACATTTACATGGTAGCTGAAAATGACTTTTCTGATTTGGTTATTAGTACATCTGCTCTATGTTAGCCCACTTTGTGTACTGGCATACTTTTGAGTTTGTTCTGAGTGACTAAGTCCTATTGGACTTTCAGATCCTTGAACATGAAGTTCATGAGTTTTCCCTCCTTTCCACTTGCTGGACTGTCCACAGGTTTCTATGCTTGGTCTTGGTCTTGGTTCATCTGCACTGGCTGGTAGAGTGACTCATGGTCAATTATTTTACCTCCGGCTGCCTTGGACTTTCTATCTATAAGATAAGAACAATTTTAGCCACTGCCACTTCAGAGAACACTCTAGGTTAAAGAGAAAAAAAGTGGGACGTCTGGGTGGCTCAGTTGGTTAAGCAGCTGCCTTCGGCTCAGGTCATGATCCCAGCGTCCTGGGATCGAGTCCCACATCGGGCTCCTTGTTCGGCAGGGAGCCTGCTTCTCCCTCTGCCTCTGCCTGCCACTCTGTCTGCCTGTGCTCGTTCCCGCTCTGACAAATAAATTAAAAAAAATTAAAAAAATCTTAAAAAAAAAAGAGAAAAAAAATAAGGGGGCATATTAGAAATAAACCTACAAACAGAAATAAGTGTTAGGATCTGTGTTGATTTGGAAAGTTTGAAGAATTTAAAGATGAAAGGTGGACCATTGTAGAATGTTTTACTGAGCACTAGTAAGTGATACCTTTTTATAAGTATTTTAATGTAATGTAGTAATTCATTATACTGCTAAAGATCATTAACAACATTTGAAGAATAACTATTTCTCTGTGAAAGTTGAGCCAGTGTATGTAAGGGTGTTCTAACTGGAAAAAAAGTACTAAAATTTTTTTAAATAATAGGAACATTATGAAAATTTTATATGAGAAATTTAATGTTTTCTGTGTGATGATTTCAATTCGCATTTCACATAATACTTATCCCTAAAGATTCCTTAAATGTTCTACATGTTTGCCCTGAATTCAGAGGGTGTAATGGCAGGATGCCTCCCTTATTTTATAGTATTGTCTCATAATCATCACACTGGGGTGAGGAGTGGGAGCAGGGGAGTCGCAATAGATATAAAGCCCAGTATTTTAAAATGAAAATGGGGAAAAAACTAGAACAAGTACAGACATTTTGCATTCAGTGGTTTGGAGATGCCATCAGAAGTAGTAGATGTATTCATCCTATTGGCTTATTAAAATTAGTATGAATATCTGCTGTAATTTATTCACATCAGTCTGACCTATATTAGATTAGACTGACATGATTGTTGTATTTTCCATATAGCTGTCACAATAAATCATTCGGTATCCTCTTGAATCAGTCAGATTCAAAAGTCTAGGTCTATATAAGAATTTGAAATGTGTATATTGTTAGTATGAACTGTAGTAAATATGTTTGCTAATTGTTCATGTTACTTAAACTTTGTATGATCTATCACATATTATCGTTTATGTAGAAAAGTTGTTCAGAAGCTCATATATAAATGGCCAATGAATATGCTTCATAAGTAGCCTATAGGAATCTGTTCTGCCTGAACGTGAAGAGAAGATTATTATAATGGTGTATTCTTATAGATCATTCTTCTGTCCTGGTACTTTGAAGGGGCTGTATGCCACACATGTGTGCATTGCTGTAATGATAATGTGTGTCTGTGACAGAGTTAAGGCAACTTAGTTACATGTAGCATTGTGATAATTCTTCTAAATCTCATGAAGAAAAGCTGGTATGCCTTTCAATATCACCTTCTGTAGAAAGTCAAGATTACTGTTCTATCCTAATGATAATTTTTATCCTACGTGGTACAAGATGAGAAAGATTAAGGAAATGTCATGTAGGTAGCTCCTCTTCTACCCATTTCAGAAGGCATGTGTAGAAATCTGTGGATTCAGTAGGATAAAATATATTCACGCCTAAGATTTATCTGCAGATCAGTTTTATTTTTGTTTTTGGTATGTTTTCAAGATACTATAGTTGTTTGATGATTTTGAGAACATAAATCTGATATTAGAGTTTACATTGCAGAGTTTACCTCCAGGTTCTACCAAAGGGATTTGGTTCTCCCAATACAATGTACAGAACGAAATAAAACAAGTGACAGGAGCAAAATAAAGTGTATGTGTAAAATTCTTTTTTGAGGAATTTGTATTTGTACTTTGAGAAATCAGAAATTGGCAACACTTTCCTTGTCATTTGATTTATAGTAGTGACTATGAAAAGCCTTACTATGAATTACCCATTTGTTTTCCTGATTTTAGATCATTTTGAAAACCACCTTATTAAAGCATTAGTAAAATGCCGGTAAGTAACACATTAAGTAAGTAATTCTTACTCTGAGACTCAGAGTAAGTCCATGTACTGAGGTGTTAAGATGAGTGGTGACTAGGTTTTGGTTTCAACTGCTTAGCTAATTAGGACACAGTGCTATTCTAGCCACTGCTATTCCACACAAGCTAACTATTTTCATTTAGTCTCAAAAGCATAGACTTTATTCTTAACCTCAGGAGTAACAGGTCAAGGGGATACATACAGTCCAGGAGAATATTGCCAGATGTAAACAAACCTAAATCTACTACCCCCAAAGAACACACTTAAAAAATGGACATTCTATAGACACAGATTTATGTGTCAAAATTAACCCCTAATTACTTATCTTCTCAATATGAAAAAGAATTCTAGTCCTTTTCCAGAAGGTCCATGTGAGGAGTAACACTAGTAATATAATAAAAGTAAAATGGAGGTTCTCTATTGCTCTGTGATCAAGTTATCCTAATTCAAACTTGTTTAAATAAATTATGTTTTTTCCTGTACACTGAACAGTTTAACTATAGAAAAATTCTTCATTAGGAAAAATAGTTTACCTCATTGAAAATTTTATAATAATAATAATAATAATAATAACAGGACCGACATTTTTCAGTAATAAGAAACAATAATTAATATATACATCGAGAGCTTATCATGGTGTTCTGCACTACCCATTGTGCTAAGAGTTCTATATAGATTATCTAGTTTTATCTGCACGATAATTCAATGAGTTGGCAGTATCCCGTATTAAAGAGGAGGAGATTGATGTCTAGAGGGATTGAAAAACTTCCCTGATTGAATCCATATAACTACTAAATGATGGACCCAACATGCTACCCTAAGTCAAAATGACCTTCCTGCCTTCTCCAAACCCCTGTGCTATGATGATAGAGCAACATTTTAAACAATTAAAATAGGATTGAGAATTCAAAAAATCGAGGTTTCTTTTTATTCAAAACCCAGTGGCCCAATCTGCCTTCACTGATTAGTCAGTGAATCCAAAATGCTATTTTAATTGATTTTTTTTTCAAATATAGTTCAAAACAGAAGTATAAATCCAAACAGGAAAACATTTTTATATGTAGTCATTGAGTAAAATTATCAGATGCACTCATAATATTCAAGCCAGATGTGAGTTCCTGGTCTTAGCACTGGAACACTGAAGAATGAAGCTTTCTATGTTGATATTTCCATCTGCATTTAAACTATTTTTGTCAAATGGCTGATACCCTTAACTAGCCTCTTCAGTATGAGGGGGAATTTGTTAGTGAGTTCATGTTGTTTGTCCTAATTCTAAAGGTCACTAATCTGTCATGTGCTTCATAATCTCATTACACAGCAGGGACTTCTTTCAAGTTGTTAAAGAATCAGTAGGAGTGATTGGGCTATTACATGGGGCAATCAAGCATTTGTCTACTGGCTCATGTAGGAATATGCATTTTAAACTATTTTTTGAGTGGGTAGGAAATATCTTCCAACAGGAAACTCTTCCAGGTGACCTGCCCCAAGTGGCTTCCATGCTTGATTTGTGAAGGTAGTTCTTGGGCTATAGCAGCAGGTTGTATGTGGTTTGGGAACTTACTCTTATTTTGACAAAATGCCTTATTAGATAAAAAAAACTATTGTTGCAACAATTTTCTGAATCACCCACTGGCCAGAGTCCAGTGGAAGAGTGAAGTTTGGCTCTTTATTGCTTCTTTCTGATAATAATATTAAGGGATGATTATTTTGAAAAATCTTAATTTATAATTTATCACATATGAAGAAAACTAGCTGAATGGAAGTAATTTATCCTTTGCAGAGCAATGAAAAATTTTCTTTTTTTCAAATAAGAAATTGGGAGATGGATTTTGAGGGTGGCCTATATAACAAAGTCAAGAGTTTGGGAAAAATGATATACACACATAAATATACATTTGGATTATTCTAGGTTTCAGATATGATACTATTGGAAATAGCTTTAAAACTTTGGATTATTTAAAACAATAGTTTTGGGGCACCTGGGTGGCTCAGTGGGTTAAGCCTCTGCCTTTGGCTCAGGTCACGATCTCAAGAGTCCTGGGATCGAGCCCCGCATCGCGGGCTCTCTGCTCATCGGGGAGCCTGCTTCCCCCCCACCCACCGCCTGCCTCTCTGCCTACTTGTGATCTCTGTCTGTCAAATAAATAAATAAAATATTTAAAAAAAATAAAACAGTTGTTTTAACTGTACTCTAATTCGTAGTTACCTGCTGTTTAAAGTGTGTTCATTACTGCTATCATCATAAAACATTTTCATAATGTTAACTGTCCTTCTAAAAACCTAATGCCATGTCATGTACAGATTTTAGATTCTTATCCAAAGTTGGATTATTAATTTGGAAGTCATAAATTGAATCTCCAAGTGTTCAAACAGGCTTCCCTGCCCCTAACGTGGATTTGACTGTTTCCCTGTGTATATGTCAGGATCTATGATGGCAGTCTCATGTTCTGACCAAGGAGTCAAGGGTTATGTGGAGAGTATCCTGGGATGGTCTAGTCTGTAATCTAAATATCATGTACATTTCCATTTAATACTTTAAAGGTAGCGTTTTTGGAATTATTACTATTTGGAATAGTTTCTCAAGTTCATTTCAAGGTAATAGATCAGTGAGTTTGGATCATATTGTATTTTTTATATCTGCTGTCTATAGCTCTTTGTATGCTTCTACATAAATATATATCACCTTTTTTAAAAAAGATTTTATTTATTTATTTGACAGACAGAGATCACAAGTAGGCAGAGAGGCAGGCAGAGAGAGAGGAGGAAGCAGGCTCCCCGCCTAGCAGAGAGCCCGATGTAGGGCTCGATTCCAGAATCCTGGGATCGTGACCTGAGCCAAAGGCAGAGGCTTTAACCCACTGAACCACCCAGGCGCCCCTATATATCACCTTTTTACAGTATCTTTTAACATCCAAAAGAGCCTGTTTTTAAGTAGAGCTTGTTCAATACTACATGAATTACTGAAGTGAATAGTTGTGATTAATAAACTGAGAATATGTGGTCCAACATGGAACTTCTGGAATATTTCTGATACAAATGATTATATCACAGGGTGATTGATACTTAGGAGGGTATAGCTGGCTAAGTCTTTCAAGATATTGAATGTTCTGGAATATGAGAAGGCTCTTTGGCATCCGTTTCATGACAACTGTCTAGTACACATTTATCTACTATTTGTCCAGTAATTTTAAGGCTGTATAGCTCAGATATTTAATACTAGGATTTCATCTTTTTAAATCTTTTTTTAAAAATTGTATTTATTTGAGAGAGAGAGTAAGAGCTAGAGAGAGAGAGTACACACAGAGGGAGAGGGAGAGAGAGAAGCAGGCTCCCCAGTGAGCAGGGAGCCCAATGTGGGACTTGATCCCATGACCCTGGGATCATGACCTGAGCCAAAGGCAGATGCTTAACCAACTGAGCCACCCAGGCATCCTGAATTTTGTATTTTTAAAAGACTTTGTCTTTTTAAAAGATTTTTATTTATTTGAGAGAGCGAGAGAGAGAGGGCACACAAGTCGGGGAGGGGCAGAAGGAGTGGGGGAGGGACAAGCAAACTCCCAGTTGAGTGAGGAACCTGACATGGGGATGGATCCCAGGACCCTGAGATCATGACCTGAGCTGAAGTCAGATGCATAACCAACTGAGCCACCCAGGCGCCCCTTGCCTTTTCTTTCTAAAATACCAATTTGATTATTTTCCCTGGGCCTACCATGATGACAAGTAATTATGTCTGTTGACCTTAAACTGACCTCAAGGAAATGAGGTGCTTATACCAATTTAGGTAACAGATGACAAGTGTCTGTGTTATAGCTAATCAAAATTCAAGTTCTGTAGTCTAATATCTACTTGGAATTGGAAATTCTGAAATTGAATATGAATATATCCAGTGGAATATATATGATTATTTATATATATGTGTGAATAACAAATATTACCTTTGGATATTGCCAAATAATAGCAAAAATGCCACAAAATTTGCCGTGTTTCCCAAATAAACAGTATTAGGTTGTCATTTAGTAAAAGTTTTCAAATTATAACTGCAGCCAATGTTGCAGATAACATTTGATAATAGTCGTTATTAAAATAAATTCTGGGAAAGGTTGATTTCAGTATTGCTTTCTCAAAAAATATATTGTAGTTCTTGACTTCACTTTCTTCCATGTGTCTAGTGAAGGTCTGTACTTCTTTAATGATGTAGATATATCTTTTCTTAGAGTAAAATGAATTGCTTTTTGTTACAATAAAAAACTGTTTTTGTGTGGCTACGTTCTCAGTTGGGAGAGGATAAAAAAGACCAAATAGACTGATAAATAGAATCTAAATCTATGATATTAATTGAAGATTATTTTTGTTGGCTGGCAGTTATAAGTAGGTATTTTTTATATTATAATTTCAAAAATTCTTGAAAATTAATAGCATATGTGAAAGTCAAAGAGCTGAATTATGGAGAGTGATATTTTGTCTCATATAAAAAATTCTACTTTTTAAAAAAATTATGAAACTGAACTCCATGTAAATATAAAAGTAAGGTTGAAAAGTAATTATAAAAGTAAGGCTGAAATATCAGTGTCTGTTAATTCTTGCTTATTTTCAACTAAATATATTGAAGGTTTTAGATTACAAAGGGAAAATACTCTCCCATTTCGTTATTTCATTTGATGGTTCAAATGGCAATTTACTTTTTTTTAAGTGATAGGTAAAAAGCTCACCCCTCAGATGATTTTAAAGTAATACTTTATTTTTGAGTTGACCTAAAACATTAAACTGAAACTTGAGTTTTTTATAAATACACACAGACACAAACCCTTTTTTTCCAGTAGATATATACAGATGCCTTTCTTCCCATGGAAAATTATTTTTGGACCTTATAGTAATACTGTCCAATTGAAACTGTGTTGCTTTTAGGTGTTAAAGATCTGTATTATTTATTTGAAAGAAATTCTGTCTTGTTAATTCTTTAGGAACATGAGGTGCTTTAGAATGTAATTATGACACAGCTGCATTTTCCTGTGAGTCTCACAGGAGAAAAAGGTCCCTTCTACCTACCTCATCGTCTCTCTGTACAGATTAAGCTCCCTTAAGAATACTCTGTGTGGCTTATCATGATGATGGGATTTTGTGCCTGATTATGTTTATGTTTCCCATAGGCAGGTGCCAGTTGTTCTGTGAGCACATACATAACAGCAGGTGGTACCAGGTCAGGATTCAGGTGGGATCAAGGAAGAGGGGCTCTACATTCCACAGGGTTACTTCAGCCACTTTTTGTTTCCATGGCTGAAACTCTCCCCACCTGCCAGCCCAGTTTACCCACCTCGCTCTAAGAGCTTAAATCTGTGGCACTGTGCCTTGCCACAGAGTACTAGTCCTTGCTGCCCCATTTTAAGAAAATCCAAACTGCTGTGAAAATTATAGCCTTGTATGGTTCTTGGAAAAGTTAACTTTTGTGATCTAAGCCACGAATTGACAATTAATTTCCTTGTGCATCTGTAGAGCGTCTAACAAATAAGAAATGTTAGACTTGAAATTTAAACAAGCACAGTACCTCTCAAATTCTACAGAAACATATCACATCACTTATCCTGTGTGTATAATAAAGGTAATGATTATTTTGCTATTGTAGTCAATATAAATATAGGAGTGTGCTCTCTGTGTGTGTGACAGAATGTGTATGAATACAGGTGACTTTGATGTTTGGTTATTACTAGTTTTCTTTGAAAGTTATAGAGGCAGCCTGGGTCCAAGGACCCGGGTGGAGTTGGGCAGGTCCCCCAGGACCAGTCGAAAGGGTCCTTGGCCTGTCACAGGATAGGAATCAAATGCAAGGAGTAGAAAGTAAAAACAGAGTTTATTGAATAATGTGAGTGACAGAGATTAGCAGGCAGAGTGTCCAGGAGACTTGGAAAGGAAAGGAAAAATGAGTCCTATGTTGTTTGGGGTTAAGGATTTATATTGGAAAAAGATCTAGAGTACATGTTCCTTCGGGAATCCAGGGTAGGGTCTGATCAAAGGCGAGTGTCATGTGAACAATAGGTGTTATTCTGGAAATTATTATTATTATTTTTTAAAGATTTTATTTATTTATTAGAGAGACAGAGCATGCCCTTGTGCACAGGAATGGTGGGGGAAGGTCAGAGAGAGGGAGAAGCAGGCTTTCCACTGAGCAAGGAGCCCAGTGTGGGGCTCGATCCCAGGACCCTGGGATCACGACCTGAGCTGAAGGCATACTCTTAACCTACTGAGCCACCCAGGTGCCCCTTTTCTGAAAATTATTGAAGATAAGGGTGTTGGTGCCAGCGTCCACATAGGTTTGTCTGAGGCTAATGTCCTGGAACATGTTTGGGATCTGGCTCTTCTTCGATGTTATTAGGTATTTGGGACCTAGGACAAAACTCAGAGAATGATTAACTTAAAGTGGGAACAGGTTCTTTGGCTTATTCAGTGGCAAAATACAGAACATGAGTCAATGGACCCTAACAGGAAAACAGCAGAGGTAGAGCTTTTCTAACATGGAGTCCCTTTAGCTTCCCTCGCTCAAGAATGTAAACTTGTAAGAGAGGCAAGTAGCTTAAAATAGAGCTGAAATTAGCTTAAAATTTCCAAATTCAAATGTCTTATTTTATATGAGGAAACTGAGATCCAGAGAGGCCAAGCATGTTGGCCAAAATATGTTAAGTAGTTACATGGGTCGAGGCTTCACAACCCCTGACTCCTAGTGATCTTTCTGTGGCTTAGAGGTCATCTTCAAGAGCAATCAAAGCCTAGCAGCAAGGGGTGCCGGGTGGCTCAGTGGGTTGGGTGAATGCCTTTGGCTCAGGTCATGATCCTGGAGTCCCAGCATTACTCTCACATTGGGCTCCCTGCTCAGCAGGGAGTCTGCTTCTCCCTCTGAGCCTCCCTCCTCTCTTGCTCTCTCTCTCTCTCTTTTTCTCTCTTCCAGATAAATAAATACAATATACAAAAAAAAAAAAAAACCCCACAAAAAAAAGCCTAGCAGTGAGAAAGAGAATATAAGTGGTGAGTTTGAGAGGCACAGCATTAGACATGCCCCTAGTTTACTCTGTGAGGGACCCTTGGGCCAGCCGGGCAAGGAACACAAGCCATGTTGTACCAAGTTTTTATTTGTGAAGTTATTATGCAAAAGCTAACTTCCTCATATTTACTTATCAAATGCTTCATGAGAATATTTACACTAGTGCTACCAAAGGAGAGCTGTCTTTCAGCTGTAATTAGGGAAAGCAGTGCTTTGCTGTGGTCATCCCTCTGGTGTCTCCCTGGGATCTGGTATATATTTTATGATACCTTAAGGCCTTTTTAGGTTAGAACTTTAAAGGAAATAAAAAGGTAGTTGAAATCAAAACATCATGAGGAAACTATATATGGATTTATTGACCCATTAACACACTAGTCTTATAAAGGTGCTTGGTTTTACTTAGTCTGTGTATACCTTCTATTTTTAATTCCTCCCTCAGTTCATGTTGTTCCCCTCACCCCAGGGCGCTCACGCGTGTGCACACACACACACGCACATATAGGCTTCTTACGGTTTTTCTAAACTGACTGCAGGGGCTACTGGACTCCTTCTGTAAGCACTGGAAGTTCAGTTACTGTGGTACTCTTATTAGGAAGGGTTCTTGGTTACTGGTGGCTGTGCCCTTTCTTCATCCATGTACTTATTAATTCTTCAGTCAGCACACATTTATTGAGTGCCTCTTGATGGCTGGACATTGCTGTGCAAAATACAAAATACAAAAATGAGGGAGACATATGCCATGGCCCCAATTAAAGAGAATTCCTCAAGGAATATGTCCCCTTCATTAAGTAGATAATTTTTAAATGTTTATTTATGTCAGTAATCTCTACACCCCACATGGGCTCAAACTTACAACACTAAGGTCAAGAGTCACACACTTCCAACTCAGGCAGCCAGGTGCCCCTAAATGGATAGTTATTATATTAGATGCTACCTGCAGTGATGGGAATATACAGAGCCTATATAGAAATACAGAAGTGGCCCCTGTGAGGGGCCCTGTGAGGAAGGGGAAGAGGTCAGGCTGGAACTCCTGCAAGTTGTGGTGACTGAGCCCCTATAGGCTATGATGATTGAGCTGAGCTTTAAAGGATAAGTAGGAGCAAACCAGGCACAGGGGTGTCAGAAGCATTTCTGACAGAAGGTACGACATGGGGGGAAAAAAAAAGCCATGAGCCATGTCATGGTGAAGTGAGAACAGGGCTGCATACCCAGGGAGGAAGGGCCTAATGGGGTACAGCATGGACTCTGAGCCCGGACCACATGTTCTGACATGTTTGAAGTGTGTAAGTAACTCTGTTCTCTGTGCCCCTTTCTTCATTTATAAAAACCGAGTTAATGATGGGACCAGCCCAGCAGGGTTTCTGTGAAAATTATGTGAGTTCATGTCTATAAAGTACTTAGAATAGGACCTGGCAAGAGTGAACACCATGTAAGCTTTTTGTCATTGGATCATAAAGTGAGAAGTAGGTAGGACTTATGATAAATGAGGCTGAAGATGTAGGCAGGAATGAGAATGTTGTTCCTCATTAACATGAGCTTGGACTATATGCCGGATAGCTAAAGAGGAGACTTTTAAGCAGTAGGGTGCCATGGCCAGATTTCTTTTTTTTTCCATTGCTTTGGAGATTGCAGAGAATGGGAAAGTCTGGAGGCAGATTTTATTTGGGGGTGGTTAACATTGGGGAGATATGATATGGGAATGAACTGAGATGTGTGGCAAGGTATGGCAAGGAAGAGCGAGATAAAGGCAAATTAGTTTGCATAGGCCATTGAGTAAACATGGGAGTGAGGTGGATTTGGAGAACTGCCAGTAAAAAATGACTCCTGGATGTCCCTGTCTGGTGATCTGGTAGCTGCTGGTGCTACTAGGAACAGACATGGCTAGTAGTAAAGGAGGAACAGGTTTAGAGGGAAAAGTACTGGGTTCTGATTTTCACATGTAGGGCCTAAGGTTCCTGTGGTTCCTGCAGATGGAAAAGTCTAGCAAGCATTTGAAGTGTCACATTTGGAGGAAAGATCAAGATAGATATAATTTTAAGAACCACCAACAACATGGGTAGAAATCATAAGACGTAACGAAATCCCTTATCAGTAGAGGACAGAGTTGTGACAGGGAAGGCTAAGAAAGAGGTGTTTAGGAGGGGGACAGTATAAGGAGATAGAAGAATTCCTGGGAAAACTGGGAAAGAGAACATGTGCCTTTTTTGCCTCCAGGTATGATTTCCCCACATATGAATACCAGGCTTAAATTCTACCAGATGTTCCTCTGAGGCTACACTTTATGAGTCAAAGCCTCAAGCATGTCTAAGGCTGCCTGGTTTGCCAACACCCAGGCTGCGTGGCCATGGAGAAAATAAGTTAACTGGTCACATCTTTCCCTCTGTTAGGTGGACCACACTTGCTCTCTTTCTATACTATGGTATACTACTATACTGCTGTATACTGGTCACACGATCGCTGTCTGTCTGGGGCCACTCAGCAATGCCAGTTGCTTTTCTTTTCTTTTTTTTTTTTTTAAGATTTTATTTATTTTTATTTATTTGAAAGACAGAGATCACAAGTAGGCAGAGAGGCTGGCAGAGAGAGAGGAGGAAGCAGGCTCCCTGCTGAGCAGAGAGCCAGATGTGGGGCTCGATCCCAGGACCCTGAGACCATGACCTGAGCCGAAGGCAGAGGCTTAACCCATTGAGCCGCCCAAGAGCCCCTGCCAGTTGCTTTTCTAAGCATGATGTGGGTCTATCTTGTTCTTGTTCCTGGACAAATAAATACAAACTAAAGAGATCATTTGGGCGACTATTCCCAAAGAAAATAAAAAAAAAAGTATCTCCATTGCATACTTATTTCTTTTTCCTCTGTTTTCTCCCAAGTTGTAGAAAGATGTAAACTTGACAGCCACATGTTTTCAACAAAACAAACCTGCCAATAATTGCCTGTGAGTAGCAGATAGAGGTCTTTAAGTTTTTTCTGCCCTTATGTGTGAATTTCACCCACACAATGAAAGAAATATAAAGATAGAAAAAAATGGAGGCAATTAGTTATGTCTGTATGGATGGTTGCATGTAAGGGATGCTGGAAATTATTATGAGAATATTCTTTTTTAAAGATTCATTCATTCATTCATTCATTCATTCATTCATTTATTTATTTAACAGAGAGCCCAAGCAGGGGCAGTAGCAGGCAGAGGGATAGGGAGAAGCAGGATCTTCACTGAGCAGGGAGCCTGACGTGGGGCTCGATCCCAGGACCCCGGGATCTTGATCTGAGCCAAAGGCAGATTCTTAAGTGACTGAGCCACCCAGGGGCTCCGAGAATGTTTACTTTCTAAAAACTGTTTGCATACTGGAGATCCCTTGCAGTCCTTTAAATTTATTTTATCCTTTTTGCTTCTACCACTTGATACATTCTGAATGTCACATAAATAGGCTTGTCATAGAAGCTTTGGAAAATTTTGGGCTACCTGGGTAGCTCAGTTGGTTAAGTTTCTGCCTCTTGATCTCAACTTAGGTCTCAATCTCAGGGTTATGAGTTCAAGCCCCATACTGGGCCCCACGCTGGACATAGAGCCAACTAATAAAAAAAACTGGAAAATTTCAACTTACAACATAAGATGAAAAAAATAAAAATAAACAATATTATTACATACATATAAAAATATATAACATTATTTTAGTAATGGATTTTAAAAGTGCCCTTTGAGGGGGGCCTGGGTGGCTCAGTGGGTTAAGCCTCTGCCTTCGGCTCAGGTCATGATCTCAGGATCCTGGGATTGAGCCCCACGTCGGGCTCTCTGATCAGCAGGGAGCCTGCTCCCCACACCCCCCACCCCGCCTGCCTCTCTGCCTACTTGTGATCTCTGTCTGTCAAATAAATAAATAAAATCTTTTTTTTAAAAAGTGCCCTTTGAAACTCCTTAATGTATTTTCCAGATCTCAGAGAATTTGATATCACACAAGGATAAAATGAATGATCAGAAATGAATCATACAATTGTATATTTGGATATTTGTATTACAGTGAGAACAATGACATAGTAAGAGTAAAAAAAATGTAGACAATTCGACAATACATGAATAATAAACCACCACTTTTAGATTTAAGGGAACATGAGCAAGGTATAAGTCAAGTAAGGGATTTCAGACTCACAGATGAAGAACACTGGAAATGAAGATTGGAGTCCTGACAGTAATGAGGGATATAAGCAGATCGCAGAAGAGTAAGAGCAGGAGCAGGAACTGGTGGCCGGGGCATGTCATCTGCGAGCAGAGAATGAGCAAGGTCAGGGAGAAACAAAGAAAAGAACACTTATGCCCTAATTAGCCAGCAATTTGTTATAAAACAGCCTTGCCACCTGGAGAGTAGAATTAAAAAATGTATTGGCACAAACCGTCAAGTGAGCCAAATGAGAGCAGGCCATCTTCCAGGTCCCAGGCGCAGGCTACAGCGGCACGCCTGGCCAAGTCTTAGGGAGAAGAAAGCATGCTGTAGTCAAGTCACAGATCATACAAAGATCAGCATAAGTTCATGAGACTTGCATGTTGTAGTCAGTCCTTTATTTATTTATTTATATTTTTATTTTATTTTATTTTTTTTTGGTGCAAAATGGTGGTTTTATTAAAGCACAGGGACAGGACACGCACAGCCATATAGGTCAAGGGGAGAGCTGCTCATCTCTTTATTGCATCATCATTTATACTACACTTTTGAGGGATAATGTTTCCCTTTAACCTTGGGGCCACACGTGACTCATCATTTGTTCTTATGGTGAATATCCACTGTATTTCTCTGACTCATCACTTTTACCTTCACCTCTACTGTGATGTGGTGTGAGTGCCTACTCACTCCTTCTTGAGTCCCTCACAAGGACTGCATGAAGTTCTTCTATTACCTGTAATGCTTCTGCCAGAGTTGTCTCCTCCCTTTCGTCTTGTTTTCTAGGCATGGGGACTTCCGAGCCTTATGTCATGCCATGAACTGATCAATATCCCTGTGTGGACATTTGACCAGAACCATCTAACCAGTCTCATCCCCAGCCCAGCTGGATGCCTTGGTCAACACTGTCACTTCACTCATGTGCTGAGTCAGTCCACATTTCAGTCTTAACACCACTTGTCTCTTTTGTCCCTGCCCCTGGCTGGACACTGCAGAGAACTGGCACACAAATTCTCCTCTCCCTGCCCTTCTGCTCAGAGGGGTGATGTCTTTATTCACCAAACTAAATTATAGCTTCCTTTGTTCATCTCCCTTCTCTTGGTACGCTTTTTCTTTTTCTCGACAAAGTTGATCAGCTCTATTCCTAGAATGCCAACATTGTCACTTTATCATTTAAAAACTCTTGGCATCGTCAAAATCATGAGACTATGAGTCCTAACTGGAATGGTAGTGTTGATTCTCTAAGCACATGATTATGTGGAATTGTTTACTCCAAGATTAGTCAGTGTAAATGGCATTGTCCCATGTTTAAACTTTTTCTTTTTCAGTCCCATGACTGAACTTAGTTTAGTAACTCTGATTTTGAACCCTAACAAAAATGTACTTTAATTTCCTGGTTTTGGCACATCAGATAATCAGTAAATTCACTGGAAGATAAAGTATCCATTTACCCTATGAGTCTATCAGTACAATTTAAGAACCAACCAATCAAACACTCTTTTTTTAAAAGAAATTTTATTTTAAAATAATCTCTATACCCATTGTGAGGCTTGAACTCACAATGCTGAGATCAAGAGTTGCATGCTCCACTGACTAAGCCAGCCAGGTGCCCCTCAAACACTCTTTTTTATCCTGAGGTAGTAATCATTCCTGCTTAGTCAGACTATATTACATTTCCTTCCACAGAGATCCTATAGTCCCATTCCCTTGTGTAACTTTCCTGATTTTACTCACTGCTGCCACTGAATGCATTGGGTCTTTAAAAAACCCATAAGCACTAATTAAATTAATTTATGGAGTATGTCATTAACATCCATTCTGCCTTGATCTTTTCTGTCTAAGACAATAAACCCTTGGGACATTTCAAATGCTTATGTTTAGTTGCTTAGTAAATCCTTAGTACCCATCATAACATCAGATTTTGATGACAGTAATGGTGATGGATAAAGGAGGCTATCACACCCCAGAGAAGTTATGAGCCAAGAATGTCTAGTTAGATTTATTTAGAAAGGAGTAATGGGCAGGATAAAGAATACGCTTGGGTTCATTTTAAATTGAGATGACAACCATCCCATAGTCCTAAAATAATGACTGCTTCTCTTATATACTGTACATGTCTAAATTGCCTCACATTTATTTAAAAACAAAGCCTTAAATGAAATTGCAGCTGACAGAAGCTTAGGCCTTATGTCTTTTCAGTCAGATTAAGGACAAGAACTGGCAGATAACATGGTTTCAAAGTCAGTCAGCTGACAGAATAGTAAGCTAGATAATAAATCGCAATTACAGTTCACTGTGATAAAGACGACGATACACATTTTTCAAGAGTTGTACAGAGAGGGACACCAGGCCCTCGTGGTCAGTAGAGCATGTGACTCTTTATCTTGGGATCGTGAGTTCAAGTCCCATTTTGGGGATAGAGTTTACTTAGAAGAAGAAGAAGAAAAAAAAGAGTGGTACAGAGATTCATTGTATGGCTCCCTACTCAAATGAAGGGATCAGGCAGGGTTTTGTAAAAATCTCCATGTATTTCATATCTTTGTTTTACCTGGACTATAGCCTACCTTGGCTGCCAAGATGACTCTTCCCAGACTTAAATCCACATTCGCCCTAAGTCAGACTTCCTCTTTGCTTGATCATCTAATATGTTCACTCTTTCCTACTCTGGTTTTCTTAATCTGGTAGGATTCATTTCTTCCTTTTAGTTGTTAAAACAGTAGCTTTATAGTCCGGTCTAGGCTTCTATAGCAATAAACCTAATCCCTCCCCCATTATGAATGAAATCAACACCGTGCAGCTAGGGAGAACAGACAGAAGGACAAGTACCTTGAGCAGGCCTTTATAAGCTAACCACCCACTTTGACCAGCCCTTTTACCATTGTTTGCCCTATTGGTATACATAGAAAGTGACTCTTGCTTCATGCTAACCTAAGGGTTACTTGGTATAGAAAAGAAGGTCAATAAAACAGCAGCTTTTATAATAATCCTTACATGCTCAAACCAGCTCCCTTTTCTCAGGCACCTTCAGCCCAGAGGGAAGGATTCAGAGACTCAGTCCCATGGAGTCCTAAAATTGGCAAACTCAAACAGCATATCAAGTTGGATTTCTAGGGGGACAGTGTGTTTCCAGTGCTACAGAGTTCTGGTGTCCGTCCCTTCAGGTGTTCAAATGTTAATCATCCTACCAGACTGGTCTCTGTGATATCCAATTAAAACAAGCATGAGATATCATCGGGATTATAAGGCACCGTAACTGCTTTGGGGAATGTGGGGCGTGACCTCAGCTGTGCTGTGTAGGGAAGTTGTGGGAGTTGTTTAGGCAGTAACGATGCTTATGTGATACTCAGCCAAAATATAAGTGCAAGATATTACCATGATGACTTCTCTGCTGTTCCCCAGCCCCCTCCCACCCCCACCCCCACCCCCCCGCCTAAAATAAACAGTTACTTCAAAAAATAAGGTGGGTTTTTTTTTTTCCTGTCCTGCCCTTCTGGCTTCTGAAACATGTGTCTAGGCTTTTTATTGGGTGCTATCACTATAGATATCATAGTGTCTTTACTCAAACTGTTTCTATGACAGGATTTATGACAGTTATATCTTGCTGTTAGTAGACCTATCTTCTCAGCTGTGTCACACAGACTGTGCCTTTTAATTCTTGGAGCTTTGCACAAAACCTGGCACATAGGTGGGGCTCGGTTAATTTATTTTTTAAATATCGAGTCAATAACATTATTGTTGGTTGAAAATATACAATTTAGATCTCTACTGAATGAGTCTGAAGAATGCCAGAACAGATATATGTGGATAACATATCCAAAGCAACCCAGTATACCTGGGTCATCTGTGTAATTCAGACAAAACTAGATCTCAACCTGAATTATTTAAATAATTCCCTGAGTCCTCTGCAGAAGACTACAGGCTGGGGTAGAACAAAGCAAGGAGAATGGCCTTCTTTCATACAGTCAGCTTTTAAAACACCCCACTCTTTTGTTTCCATGGCAAGAAAATCTCCTGGGTGCATTGCCAGGAGGTTGTCCCTTAGAAATTGAAAAGAAAGAAGAAAGAAACGGAAAGAAGCAACCCAAGCAACCCGTCCCTGTGTTTTCTGAAAACATCCTCTCTCTCCTGCTGATCATCTACTGCTGCCCCGCCATGGAAACACCTCAGCCAGTGGTGCCCAAGCCGCCTCTACTCAGCATGCTGGAAGCCTGTGATTAATTTTGTTTGACAGCGGCAAAAAGTGTGTCCTACCTTGGATGCCAGCTGATTATTTCCAGTATGGTTGCTGCTGAAAATTCCATTAATGGTTTGCAAAATCTATTCAATTTGAAGAGAGGAGAAAAGTAAATTGGACCCAGTCTTTAGGAAAATCCTAATCTACAGAGTGAACTTTCGATGACAGAGGAACTGAGGAATATCACGGCAGCTTCAAAAAATTTTTTTTGCATGAGGGATTTGGTCTATTATTGGCAATGTATCATTAAAGAATGTGTTGTGGAAACATAAAAATTTTTGATGGATGTGCTTTCCTTTTCTTTCCAGTATTTAAATACGACAAATTCTGATATGCAGCTTGTGTGTATTAGTTAAGTACCTATAATATTCAAGGTCCTCAGTAAAATTTGTTCAGTTGAATTGAGTGTGCTATTATAAATGTTGGTGAGTGAGACATAGGGCAAGCCCTTGGAGAGCCTCCCATCTAAGATAGTGATTCTTAACTCTGGCTACACATTAGAATCCCGATGAAGGACTTTAAAACATTTTGATGCCTGGGTCTTACTCCCCAGGGAATTTGATCTAATTCATCTGGGGTGAGTCTTATGGCCTCAGTATTTTTTTCTATGTCTCTTCATGTCCATAATGTGCAACCAGATTTGAGAATGAACAACTGATTTGAAGAGAAGCAAAAAGGTAATAATGGCCAAGTCCCAGTCTATGGACATTGTTTCTAGTCATTTGTCTATTTGAAAAGTATAAAAATTTAAAAGGAGAGAAAATTATATTTCACTGAGGCTATCAGGGAAAACTTCACAAAGGAACTTTTCAATGGACTTTAAGTCTGTAAAATTTTGATGGGCAGAGATAGGCACTCAGGATGCAGGTGAAAGGCAAGGCCAAACTTAAGCCAGTTCTTTGAACATGGAGTAACTAGTGCATTATTGCTATTATTTTTTTTTAAGATTTTATTTATTTGACAGAGATCGCAAGTAGGCATAGAGACAGGTAGACAGAGAGCAGAGAGAGGGGAAGCAGGCTCCCTGCCGAGCAGAGAGCCCTATGTGGCCTTGATCCCAGGACCCTGAGATCATGACCTGAGCCAAAGGCAGAGGTTTAACCCACTGAGCCACCCAGGTGCCCGTGTTATTGCTATTATTGAAGTTACAGTGGATTTGTCATTTTAGTGAGCTAGTGACTCAAATACATTTATGAAATGGTGGGGTATTTCAGTGTTTTTTTTTTTTCCTTCACACTCTTGACATTACTCCTAAAACAACAACATCAAAAGCGCCTAATACATGGGGGAGCAGGCATAGATTTTAAAATGCACTTTAGTACCTTGCTGTTGAAAATATGTGATCTGCAGATCAGTAGTGTCAGCATCATCTGTAATTTGTTAGGGATGTGGAATCTTGGGCCCTACTCTAGACCTAATGAATCAAAATCAGTGTTATAAAAAAGATTTTTGTATGGACACTAAAGTCTGAGAAACACTACTTTAGTGTCTAAATTACAAATGCATAATTAGCTATAGTCCATTGAGGGAAGTAGAGAAATAGACCTATGTTTTAATAAATTAAATTTCTGGTTGACTATGTGAACAATGAACAGTATTGACAGGCAATAATCTCATTTAATCAGATAGCTTTTTCTATTTATCGCGCTGTATATCGCCATGTAATAATTTACTTAAGTGTGGAAAATACATTTAAATTCCTGTGACTTTGTCTTAGTAGTCCTCTCCAGTTCCAGGCCCCTTGTCTTGAGTATGGATTTTTCTTTTTCTTTCTTTCTTTTTTTTTTTTTAAGATTTTATCTATTTATTTATTTGTCAGAGAGAGAGAGCGAGAGAGAGAGAGAACGCACAGGCAGAGGTGGAGAGAGGAGCAGGCTCCCTGCCGAGCAAGGAGCCTGATGTGGGCTCCCAGGACACTGGGATCCCGACCTGAGCTGAAGGCAGCGGCTTAACCAACTGAGCCACCCAGGCTTCCCGAGTAAGGATTTTTTTCACTTTAGACTTTGGTAATATTTCCTGTGCTTTTCTAATGGATGTCCTCAAAATCCCCTCTGAAAACCAGTTAGAATCTAAGATGCTGTTTCCCTGCCATCCCACTGCACATGGGTTTGGGTGGCATATGGCAGATGGGAACGAAAGGCAAGGGGCTGGAAAACTCCATCTATGGAAACATGGGTACCAGAGTAAACCTACAGCCCACAGAAAGAGGGTCTGGCTTGGGTGTCTAAGCATTATTTACCTCTTTAATCTGAATTAAACAACTGTAAATAATGATTCAGAGAAGTTTTTCTAAATAGCAGAATATTTTATGGATGGCTATTTTCCAACCATGCCTCTAATCCAAGAAAAGGTAGTATATTTACAAGTAATTATTAAAACATTCCTTTTCCCAAAAGAGTATTGCTTTAGTGATCTGGTTAAATACCCTTAGGTTGATATTTAGCAACAAGGCTATAATATGCTTTAGTTAACAGAAATCATCTGCCCCTTTCTTGAACATCAGCATGCAAAAGAATATCTGAGAATGTTGATCAGAAAAGATATTCCAAACCCTGCTGAGATTCTGATTCAGTAACCTGGATGAAGGCTCAGGAATCTGCACTGAAACAAGCATACCAGGAAATTCTGTTGTTGCTAAGAATATTGCATTTTGAAAAAAAAAAAAAACATTGCTCCAAGGTATTATATTCTTAGGAATTGCTAACTTTCTTCCAGTATCAGTAATATTTAAATCCCAAGTGCCAGTCTATTACCAAGCTTAGTAAACTGTAGATTGAACCACTTAATCAGGTAAGCTTTCTGAAGGAAATGATATTAGAAAATGATTTTGTATTCACTGCATGATTTCATATTCTAAGCATTGAAATATATAATCCATTATATTTAATTATTGATCATATTGCACTTTTGTAGGGAATAATTCAGTTATCCTCCTCCTTCTTCTTCATCATCATCATCTTCTATAGAAACCTATAAATTAGTATCTGACTACTGACGCTGGGAGATTTTTTTTTCCTTAGCTACTTAACATTATAGGAGGACAGGTCAGAGGGAGGGAAGTGCAGGGAAGGAGAAAAAAGAAGTAAATGATGTTTATTGTGAGGTGCTTCAGAGGACTGAGAAATATTAGAGAACAGTTGTCCTGTTGTAAACCTGCTACATGGATTGATGTCAGGAACTTTTAGTTTTGAAGAGTGGGGAATTTGTATCATTTCTCATGCTCAGTTTATCAGTGAATATTTGAAATTATGACTAGCCAAGGACTTCATTGCATTCCCACGTAAAATGGAGCTAAGAGAATTTATAATATATAAGGAGATACAGAAGTTTAAATGTTGAGGTTGACAAATTTGAAGTATCTTTTTTTTGACTTTGTTATTCCAAGGCAGTTTATCTCTAACCAGTCATGCAGGGTTTTGTCACAGGAAGTTGTTGAATCTCATTCTCTGTATGTCTTTAAAAATAAAATATATTTTGGAAATATTTACATACTTTTGGGTTACCAAATTAAAACAAATATGAGACATAATATTCAAAGCTAATGAGCTTGAAAGGTTCCTTTTATATAATTACTGGTGCTTTCTTGAGGACAAGAATTTTTATTATGTTGTCATAATAAAAATCATAGAATCTGAAGTATCAGGGATCCTAGTAATTCCTCCACTAGGAATTTGTCTAAGGAAATAATTAGAAATTTAAATGATTTGTATAAGTAGGTATTGTAGCATCATTTATCAGTAGCATAATAGACCTGACTGTTGACCTGTAGGAACATGGGTAAATATATCATGGCGTATCCATATGAGAGGAAAAGACAGCCATTTAAATTAGTATTTTCCAAAAATACTTAACATATGAAGATTCCCATCATATAATGTTAAGAAAAAAAAGCAGGATATAAGAAATTTAATTTTGAAAATAAAAAAATACGCACTATTAAAAATTTGGATGGAAATATTTCTAAGTGCAACAATGGTCTTGAGTATTGAACTGTAGGTGATTTCAACTTTTTTTTCTTGGTAACTTTCTGCATATTCCAAAATCTTTTCAATGAGTTTATGTTATTTTTACAATTAGGAAAAAAATTCAAAGGAGTATAATTTAAATAATCTGGGTTGTTTTAAGGGTAGTTTTGTTTAAGAGCAGATGGTGAAGGGGGAGACCTGGCTGGCTCAGTCCATAGAGCAGGTGATTTTTGATCTCAGGGTGATGAGTTCACACCCCACATTGGGCTTAAAGCTTACTTAATAAACAAGACAAACCAAAAAACCCCAGGTGGATGGGCTAAGTGAACCTTTAGTGTCCCTTCAGTTCAATGGGCCATCTGCCCAGTTCTGTTAACCAGTAACTACTGAAAGGAGTTCTATCCAATTAGTAAAGGCAGAAAGAAACCATGCCTTGGTTGAGTTCATTCTGTATCTCTGTGCATATCTGCTGCCTTAAACTGAGGGACTATTTATTTGAGTTCAAGCTATCCTCAAGGAAGGCTGCTTCTACTTTGCTTCTATGCAAGTGTTGTTCACTTTTTACAACCAGCTACTAAATCAGAGCCAGCAGCTGGCCCACCGTGTGTTGCACAGAGCAACAGCCTGAGTCCAAGATTCTCAGGAGTGAGCCTGCCTGGGTATCTTGAATATGCCTGCGTACAAAGCAGCCATCACTGAGTATGGTTCTATCTGCTTCTGCTCTTGTGATGAATATGTAAAATATGAAGACAAAATAAGGGCCACATCTTAGTGGGTTGACCTTGGGAAGCGCTGTTGCCGTTGAGTTTATTTGTCTTTAAAATAGGAATCCTAATGGCTTTCTCTGATTATCTCCTATATAATATTGTAAGGAAGAGGTTTCTACACTGCAGTCTTAAAATACTAGTTGTTACACGGTCATCCTCACCTTTTTCACATTTTTCTTTTCCTTTGTACATAGTGATGCTAAAGAGACAGTAGGTTAGCAGCAGTCCTCCTGCCTTGCCCAGGACTTGGGCCGCTTTGTAATGTGATCTCGAAATGGAGTGTGACTGGATGGCCTGATGCTATTTATTATCACGACTTAAAGGGAACCCATATGCTGGTGGCATATTGAGCTGACAAGCTGTGATGTCATTGGCAGGAGCAGCACTTCCAGAAGGCAGAGTTGCTGAGGATTGTTTATGACATTATCGTATGAACATATTGCATGCTGCTGGTCAATAGTAGCAATGGCATCTGGGGAAATAAGGTCAAGTGAACTGAAGCACTGAGTTACTAATGATTTAGGGTGACAGCCTTTTGGAGACGTTGGCTGGACACAGATGGATTATGGATTGTTTTTGTTGCTGTTTTTCTAAAATTAAATGAAGTCCTATAGAGTTGTCAGCGCTTATTTTTTTTGTTGGCCTTCAAAAAGTTTATTAATTTTGCGGTGGATGGGTATTTCCTCTTCTTTGTCAAAATTGAAAAATACCCAAGTCTGAGCCCATCCTGCTAGGTTTTCTTTAGCTGTTTTATTCCTGAATTTATAAAGCAATGTTCCTGCCCTTTTTTTGAGAAAGGAGAAATATTATTGATGTATTTTACAATGGGCAGTACACTATTCTGATTCTCTTTCTACCTCACTGATTACACCTTCCCTGACACCCTACCTGAGGTCATTCTATGATTTTTTTTTTCCTTCCGGAACCTGGTAAGCAAAGAAAGGTAAGTAGGCACCACATATTTTGAAAGCCTTAAAAGCCAAACTGCACTGTCCTGTAGGTAGTGGAGTTTTGATGAAGACAGGGAATTAGGGTAATATTTATATTATGGAAAGGTCATGTTGGCAGCTACGGGGACTGTAGGCCAGGAGGCATGTAAGGAAGCTATTAAAATCCAGATGACAGATGGGTATATCTTCAATGAGGGCATTAGTCAGGGATTAGACAGATTCAAGAAATACTTAGGAGGTAAAATCAACAGGTATACATTGGGTATAAAGAGAACTCCAGGTTTCTAGATTGGGTCCCCAGGGTGATACATCAAGAAGTAGCCACCAGTGCTTTTTGTCTGCTTACACTGTTTCTTGAACTTCTAACTTCCACACCTTTAAATTGCATTTACTTGTGTTTTCTCTTCTAGAATGTTGGATACTTGAGGACAGGGATCATGCTTTATTTGCCTTAGGTTTCTTACTGCTCAGCATACTGCTTGGCACATTTCAAAAAATCTTATTTAAAGGAGTCACCTTGAATATAATTATAACTGTATTTCTTTTAAAACCATCTTTAATTTATGTTGACTTTCTTTTTCATTAATCTGAATCACTGTGTTATCATCGAAAATGATCTGATCAGGGGAAATAAATATTTCAATTGCACGTGGGTCCTTGTCCTAATTGACTTTCCCTCAGTATACCATAAATACCCAAATTTACTAAAGCAAAAAATATTCAAAAATAACTAAAGATGAAAACCCAAAGCCATTTTGACTATTGATTTAAGAGAGGAGAGCCAGTTGCTAGTCCAGCGTTCTTAACATCTTGCTTTGGAAGATGTAGTCCTAACTAACCTGGGTGTGGTCCTTCGTGACCTTGGAAAATGATGAACATGGTACATGGCTTATCTGGGCCTTAAAATAATATTTGGAGCACAACTGTTGATATTACTCTCCTATGGAAGAGATTCATATGTTGTTATCACAGTGTTATCACATTTCTTAAAGGAATCTGTCATTTCACAGTCAACCTAGAATGGTGGTATTTTCCATTGTTACTCTTTATCACTAGAGGACTTTGAAAATCAAGAACAATAAAATCAAGTACAAAAGCTTCGGGCAGCCTTTTCAAACTCTTGGGAAAGCGGTTTTGCTTATCAAGTGCACAATTTGGTAGGCCTCCTTTTCATATAGTTTTGAGAATATATGTTCAATGCAGTTAATATAAACTCTATAAGACTTAGATTCTAATCAGAGTTAAAAGTCAATGTCTAAATTGAGCCATGACCAATTTTTATATGATTATGAATTATGGTGAGGCAACACAGGAAAACCAATCTCATGACTTTAAACTCTTACATGTTATAATGTTCAAGCCTGGAGTACTTGCAAGGCCTTTAGAATCCCTTCAAAGGGAGAGAAAGACATTCTCCTACTTGGAAAAAAATCTGTCACACCTGTAACTGGCTTGGTCAGCTTCACTAGTTTTCCTAAATCTGCGCTCTGGCACCTATTGGTTAGTGAGAGAGTGACCGGTGATTTTGTTTTCTTTTTCACACCATTGTCTCTTTAGGATTGTATTTGGAATCAGTCTCCCTAGGACAGAGAGGCAAAGGAAGATGGAAAAAGAGATGAAACCAGGGATGATTTGGAGAACAAATAGCAGAGACGGGAAGATAGAGGATGGGCAGAGGAAAAAAACACAGGAAAGTCCATTGGGTACAGTGTGGTAACCCCCTCATTGATCTGTTATCAATGCATTGACCATATGAACAAAATTGTGTGGAATCATTTTAATCTATAAATCACATGAGCAAACTGTTTTCAAGCCCTCCAAAGACATTACTTATAAAACATATATTATTCTTACCAGACCTCAGAAATTTATTTTGTATGTTTTAAAGAAGTTGAATTTCTCTTAAAAAAAAAAAAACAACTTAAAATAGAGTTTTCACTAACTCAGAATGTCTTTTTTTTTTTTAAGATCTTATTAATTTGGTTGAGACAGAGCGTGCATGCACACTGTAGTGGGAGGGTGGTGTGAAGGGGCAGAGAGAAGGAGAAGCAGACTCCCCACTGAGCAGGGAGCCTGATGTGGGGCTCCATTCCAGGACCTGAGATCATGACTTGACCTGAAGGCAGATGATTAACCAACTGAGCCATAGAGGTGCCTCAGAATGTCTTTTCTTTTAATTAGTCCTATTAATAAGATTTTACTGCATGTATCTAGTACCACTCACCACTTTACATTTTAAAAACTCAGCATTAACTGATATCAGTGGGAAGTTTCTCTGGACACTGATTGCTTTTAAGTTTGAAAGGGGTATACTTCTAAACAGTCATTAGTTTCTTCAAAGAAACATGATTCCATTCCAGGCTAACATTCCTTGATGCCCAGCTAGAGTGATGGGGCATTTCTCCCAGTTAATAAAGCTGGCTTGCATTTAACTTAATCACTAGTTCAATTACTTTGCTCCTAGCAGCATGACCTATAGAACCATTTAGCAATAAAACTGATAAGGAGCTGATAATTTATTAGAAATATCTATTTTTAATATGAAAAATACATTATCACTGACAATTCATATGGAAGTTTTTTCTATCATGGCAATTATTCCTCGCAGAATCTTGTTTTGCTTTGCTTTTCTGCTGTAGAATCAATGTGTTTTGATGATATGACTCTATATAGGAATCACCTTGGGAAATAATTTCCCTTGAAGCAATTATTTAAATCACTTGTGGAGAATACATAATAGTTGTTGGTTTAGACTTCAAATAATTTTGCATGGTAAATGATAAAGTGCTGTTTTTGATGAGGAGGAACTATTTATTATTAATAAGCAAAACTGGCCACTCATCTGTCAAGTCTCCACTTAGATTTTTTTTTTATGCATTTTTTTTTTACTTTATTTAAGCTTTATTTAAACATATGATGTAACCCCACCACCCTCACCCAACCCCTCTTCCCCCCACCCCCCTCAGTTTGTTTTATGACATTAAGAGTCTCTTTTGGTTTTTCTCCCTCCCGATCCCATCTTCTTTCATTTTTACTTTTCCTACCACCTTAACTCCCACCCCCGTTGCATCTCCACTTCCTCATATCAGGGAGATCATGTGGTAGTTGTCTTTCTCCAGTTGACTTATTTCGCTAAGCATAATACGCTCTAGTTCCATCCATGTCATCGCAAATGGTAAGATTTCATTTCTTTTGATGGCTGCATAGTATTCCATCGTATATATATACCACATCTTCTTTATCCATTCATCTGTTGATGGACATCTAGGTTCTTTCCATAACTTGGCTATTGTGGACATTGCTGCTATAAACATTCG
>RCUC01123307.1:0-55510 GCA_003697995.1 Taxidea taxus jeffersonii
ATGGCTCAGTTGGTTAAGTGTCCAACTCTTGATTTCGGCCCAGGTCATGATCTCGGGGTTCTGGGTTCAAGCCCTGCATAAGGCTCTCTGCTTAGTGGGGAGTTTGCTTTAGGATTTTATTCTCTCTTCCTCTGTCCCTCCCCCTGCTCACTCCACACACATACTCTCTCTCTCTCTCTCAAATAAATGAATCTTTAAAAAAAAAAAAAAAAGGGAGTCATTGACGTTAGCAATTAAGCAATCTTTGGTGGCCTTACCAAGAGTGATTTCATTATCCCTATTGTCTGTTGAATTTTTAGGGTCTCAGAAGAACTGTATGATAAGAAAATCTCATAAATGTAATCATTTCTCCTAATGATGGTGGAATGGCCATAGGCACAATTATTGCCCCTGTTAGGGTTACCAGTGTAGTCCCTGAGTGTGAAAAGGAGCCAAATTACAGGCTGGAATGAGGAGCAACACTGGGAGAGAGCATTTACTCAAGCTACTCCAAAGCAATGGACAGTGTTCTGGGCTCATCTAGACTATTTAAGTGACAGGATTTATCTTAAGTCGCTTATAAACAAAATTACTTGGGTGGGTTGCTGATTAAGAAAATGCATGCCAGCTTGTCAGAATGCCAGCGCTTTGTTAATTATTTAGCAATAAAAAAGGTTTAATTCTTTCCCTGCTTTCGGGCTAATGGAAAGATAAGAGGAGAGGGAGAGGAGGACCAGTCAAAGTCCTGCAGTCCCAGGAAGGATGAGGTCAGCCTCCTGCCCTCAGTTTATGTTGTGGAGGCATGGTGATGGAGTGACAGTTATGGACAGATATCCCTTCTGCCTGCTTCTCTGCTCCTTTCACGCACTCACACTTGTCTTTGTTACCTTCCTGCTTTGTTCTCCAAGGAGCAGAGAGTGACCTTCCAGCTGGTACACACCTGCATTTCTGCTCACTAGCATTTTTACTCCGTTCCTTTAGGAACCAGGAGAAACATACTTTCCCAATTTCTTCCTTCTTAAAAGAAGGAAAAAAGAAGGGGGTGGGGGAGGGAAGGAGAGAGAGCGCGGGAAAAAATTGGCAGAAAACCCTGCAAGAAAATGAGTTTGACAGATTTGTTCAGTTTTGGATTTCCATCTTCCTGTTTCCTGAATCTGTCAGAAAAGCTGAGGCCCTGCCCCCACGATGAATAAAATCCCTAAGGCCACTGTCTGAAAAGAGGGGAGATACACATCATTTTCTCTCCAAATTATCAGAGGAAGATTCATGCAGACAGAACCAAGACACAAATCATTATCTTCAAATTATTGGCGGGAAATCAAATTAATGCTTGAGGCTTTAAAATGGGTGGGCTAATGTTGGAGGAGAAAAAAAAATAATTGAAAAACAGAATGTCTCATGAATAATAAATAAGTAAAATCTAGTTGTAATTTAATCCAAATCCTACCACTAATGGATTGCTCGTGATTAGCGGCGTGGTATGCTTTTTACCATTTCCTGATATTTCACCTCTCTGCTTTTGCTGTCTCTCCTAAAACATTTATCTTAATGACATTTGATTACTTGTTTACACTTTGTTGTCTCCAGTAAGGCCCTGAGCTCTGTGGGGACTGGGACCGGGCTCACTGTGTGCTCACTGCTCTACACACAGTAGGTGTTTCAGAAGGTTCCTTTGTGCACCAGAGCAAGGCAGGCAGTTCTCATTTTGCAGACCTGGTCTGACCAGTGAGGAATGGAGGCTGGAAGAGAAGCACTCTCTTCTCCGATGCGCTGACTCAGCACTTTGCTCTCTGCATTCTGTCCCTGGCTTCTTTCTGGGCTGGCTGATGGTAGTGTCCTGAGGCCCCATGGAATGAGCCCCTGGCTGGTAGTCAGGAGAAAACCCAGTGTAAATCCCACCTCCACTCCACCCCATGAAGGACCTTAGCCGGTTTTACTCACTTTTCCAGGCTTTAGAAATTAAATAGGGTAATTATACCTACCTCATTCAGTTGTAAGATGACTCAAATAGGATAATAACGGTGAGAGTACTTTGTAAATTACAAAGGTGGTGGTTGTAGTTGGACTTGTAAGAGAACAGAACAATAGCTGCAAATACTATACTTCCTGTGCATCTCTTACTTCTGGCAAGATGCCTTATATAGAGAAGGTTTTGGGTATTTGTATGTACGTTCAGCTTATGGCTTTTTTTGGCCTCCAGAACTCCTGCCTGCTTCAAAGCCACGTCCCCAAACTGCACCCTAATTTCCCCCCATATCTGATCCTATGCAGATTGGGTCCTAATCTCCTGACCCACTCTTGCCTCTTGGGCTAATTGTAACTATTGGTGACTAGAGGCCATAAAGTAGACCTTTACTTTTCTGCATTATTCTCTGTCAGGAACCTGCTTCCATCACATTTGTAACAGCATTCTCAGGGAAATGGAACCTTAGGGGTGATTCGAGGAGAGGTCAAGGTCTAAGCAACTCCTTCCCAAGATGTGTCCAGATGAGTTGAAGGGTCAGCACCGAATAAAGCTCGGGCTCGTTTTGGCGGTATCTCCACCCCTACATAAAACATGGTTGATGCCTTCCTGTGTCTCATATTCTGATGGGGCAGCTAATTCCTTCCATGTGCGCTATAATAACAGACATCAAGTAAGCCTGTGAGAGCCCAGAGACTGGGTACTGATCATCTACAGTGAAAGAGGCCTGAAAGAGGCTGAGGTACCCTGGAAAGTAGCATTGAAGTGACTTGGTTGTCACTGAGTCTCTTGGTTCTGGACATTTGAAAGTTGGAACAACAGCAACAAACTGGGATTACTGTTTTAGAAAGAGTATAAAATAAGGAGGGTGGTTCCTTTGGGAAGAATGAAATTCAGTGTCCGTTGCATGGGACTATTATTGGAGGTTCCAAATAAAATTGATTTTTTTTCCGCTTAAAGTATAATCACATAGACCTTTGCAAGATTGTTGCCTCAAAAATTTTTGAAAATTCTAGATTAACAAGACAAGCAAAGGTTAACACCTTTGAGTTTCCAAAATTGCAAATACTATACTATAAAGATACATATAAAACTTAGGGCATCTGAAATAATGTGCATCTTCCCAAATTAAAAAAAAAAAATGTCAAGATTACTGCAGTTTCAAAGTGATTGAACTGAACGAGTTTTCCTGATGGTTCCACTTCATAATGGTGAATAGAAATATCCTAACTCGTTTGTCAGGCTTCGTCTTGGAATTCAGAGAAACCGGGAATATGCCCCTTGTGTAACATGTGAGAATGCTGTGCCTTTCTAGTCTCCAAAAATAGCAAAAGAGAAAAAGACTAAAGATGATTTGTTATATGGTAGGGAATGACTTGTCCTTTCTTGTTTAATTAAATTTTTTTACGTTATTAAATAGATCTCAACCTAAATAACTTTTCACCAGCGTAACACCTATCGGGGTGTGTCACATTAGTCTCTAGTTAATGGAATGGCATGGGATCTAGTTCACCTTGATGAGATAGTTCTTGGTTCAGCAGCTCTTCTTTAGCTAGAGGGCATTTCTTGTCAGCCTTTTTGAGACCATGTTTAGTCTTGTCGCTGCTAGTACTGATTGATAGTAGCTAACGTTATTATCTTCATGTATGAACCTTAGCTGTCATAACCTTGTCTCAAGACCCGATGAAGCTGTTTTGGTCATGCTGTTAACACTTCTTCCATTTTTAATACCGAGTATCTGCATTATCTGCTGGATGAGTAAATTCAGTTTATTTTTAATTTGTTGATAAGTTTTGTACTGGTCAGGAACATTTTTCCATGTGTCTTACCAGAATGTTCAGAATGCTCTTGTTTGTGACATTGTGAGTGTTTGGATGTGTGCATTCATTAATTTCGCTCCCTTGGAACTTCAGAAATACATACTGATTTCTTAATGGGTTGGAGTTTCTAGAACATTCCTTGTATTTATAAGTAACTATTGTGTATGCTATTAAGGTTGAGACTTTATAGCTAGAAACTCTGGTATTTTTATTCCCTCTTCTACTCTTAGCTTTCAAAATTCAAAATGCTGTTTGTAGTGCTTGGAGACCAGATGTCTTCTCTTTGCCCCTCCAGATCAACTTTCGGCCCCAGGAGGCTTACCTGTTTGTCTATATCAGTGGGCTCTTTTGCCCTTTGTTTCTAGGTGGATTTAGTCCATGCAAACCTTGGCTGAGATTGGAGGGAGAGAGAACATGTGAATCAAGACATGTACCACTCTCTCTCCCTGTGGAACACCTTTAGATTACTGTCATACTACATTTTAGGTTTTATTCAGCTTTATTTTGATAATTCTTTACAGTGCATTATGAGCATCAGCGTCCAGATCCCTAAAACTTGAAACTCAAATCACTTTAACTGGCGAATCCATTTCACAAATGAGAAAAATGATATAAGGTGGTGGATCTTGCTCATGAATATTACAACTTAACTCTCAGGAACATTTGGTACATCCATAATCTTGAACAGAAAGTAAATTTATTTTGAGGAGAAGATGCTTTATTGAAAGAGCTTGATGGGATGAATAGCTTTAGTCAAAAACGTAAAAGTAAGAAATACTATTCTTCTAATTAGGTGAAAAATCTGTCAACTTGAAGTAACCCACATGTCCATCTACTGAACAAATGGACACATAATATGTAGTACATCCATCTAATATCATACTATTCAGCCATAAAAAAAAATGAAATACTGATACATTGTTCCAACATGGATGAACCTTGAAAATATATTTTTAAAATATTTTATTTATTTATTTGACAGATCACAAGCAGGCAGAGAGGCAGGCAGAGAGAGAGAGAGAGAGAGGAGAGAGCAGGCTCCCCGCTGAGCAGAGAGCCCAATGCGGGGCTCTATCCCAGGACCTGGGACCACGACCTGAGCCGAAGGCAGAGGCTTTAACCCACTGAGCCACCCAGGTGCCCCGAACCTTGAAAATATTAGGCTAAAGTGAAAGAAGCCAGTTACAAGGACCACAGATTGTATGATTCTGCTTATATGTAATGTCCAGAATAACTCTATCTATAGACACAGAAAGTAAATCAGTGGATGCCTAGGGCTGGGTGGTAGGGAGTTGAGATGGGGGTGGTAATGATGAGAGGTGATGACAAAGAGAAATGGGGTTTCTTTCTGGCTAAAAAAATGTCTCAGCACTGATTATAGTAATGGATGTACAAGTCTATGGATACACTAAAACCTATTAACTTGTATACCTTAAATGGGTGAATTGTATATGAGAATTACACTTCAATAAAGGCATTAAAATAGTATCACTCCAAAAATAAAGAAAAAGCAAGACAAAACCAAACACCTAAAGATACACACTGCATAATCAATATGAGTTCACAAACACTTGCTTTCAGATTCTGTGAACTTTTAAAATAAGTGTCTGATTATTCCCATTACCAGGAAGTATATAAAGCAATGTGATTTATTTGTTAGTTCATTCATAGAGTTTGTTTTCCTCTCCAGTTTATGAAGTTTTCTTTTCATAGGTTTGTTTGTTTATGAAGAGAAAGATCCAAGTAGAAAACTAAATTTCTACAATGTTCTTGTTTTAGGGCTTTTATTTCAGTGTTACTTGAAATTTACTTTAGGCTTTTATATTTTGTGGGGTTTGCCAGTTCTTTCCTATTGGAGGAAATATATAAATGTTGCAAGAAGTGAGTCTTCTTCTGAATGCTAAATGTGCTCGTGTTGTGGATTTCAGATTCTGACAGTAAACATTTGTGTAACCTACAGATTAAATTTTTTTTACCATCTGATCCAATAGTAAAACTTACCTTTTGTACAAATCAGATTCAACATGACTATAATAGAAATCATTATTCAAACAGTAGAGTAGTACCAGCTTTTCAGTGGCACCTAAACTAAGAAGAGAATTAGTAAAATGGTTTTAATTACATGCTTGTCTGTTTGATAGGCAGTAAGAAAAGGAGAGTTTTGCCTTTGAAAAGTGAAGGGGTCTATTTGGAGAAGGGGGCTGTCAATACAATTCCATGCCTTGCTATCAAAAATTATTCTAAAAATTGTTGATGCATTAAACATAAGAGCCTTTGTTCGAACTCTTGCTCTAAAGGTGACAACCTTAAAAATCTAAAAATAGTCTGATTGAAACCCTAGTTTTACTTTATTACTGTAAAACCCGTATTTCTCTTTATGAAATATCTGCATTTGTGAAGTTCATGTGTAGTTAATGTTGAAGATAAAATTATTTTATATTGAGTAAGTGTATGTCAGGACTAAGTGTTTCCTCCTTCCTGTGTGCAATTCACATGTGCTGTCCAGTTCAAGCCAGTTGAGTTACAGTTTTTTAGATAAATACTTTGACTTTAAGAATAATCGTTTTAAAGGCAGTGACTAAGTACTTTTTGCATGGTTATCGAAGAGAGTGTGGTATAAGTTCACATCGAATTCCTGAAACATAGGAGGCTCTCAAGTATTCGATGAACAAAACGGGGGGATTATAGCCTGAGACCTAGCACTCTCTACCCCCACTTTTAACTAGAAAGCCCCAGGATGCCTTTTTGTTGTTGTTTTTCAGATTAGGTACCTGAGTAAATAGTCATCAGAGCCTAGGGAATGTGAAATTTAATTTTGTGATCTTCTTCAAACCTCTAGCATTTAAGTCTGGTATCACCTAAAGAAATGGTGGTGGTTGTCCTGATTTTCTGATTTCCTAATTATTTCATCACCCAGAGTACTACTATAGGGGTGTCCCCTTGCTTATAGTCTTCTACAGAACTTTGTATGGAGAATTATGATGATATTGACGGGGATGATGATAATGATGGTGATGACTACAATGTTGGAGAAGTAAGAGGTTCATGTAATATTTCTTACAATGTCAGCACTCGGGGCCAAAAAAGAACCAATTCTATAGCAGTGACCATGGATTTCCTTAGAAGTTGACAATGACTGGATTATCACTGTAACAGCATTCTTAGCACTTGAGCCAGTGTCTGAGAATGTGGAACAGTAATCCCTTTTCCATATAAGGAGATAGAGGCATTTGTAGTTGAAAATAGCAGTCCTTTCAAGAGATTCCTCTATTTTATTTGCTCTAGAATGGATTCTTCTTACCCTGTAACTCAGGTGCCTTTTTCTGGTAAGACATCTTCTATAAGGAATACGTTGCTTTGGATACTCCTTAATTAGCCTACTGCTACCTGCCTTCTGGTACATGGGTGCTGTGTTGTATAGATTATAAACTCTGAAGCCTAATAGAGTTGGGACCCTGCCTTAACACCTTGCCTGAGATCTTGTCACCTCCGTGAACGATAAAGTGTCAACAGGAGATAAACCCCTTCATGACTGAGTTTCTGGCTCAGCTCCCAAGAGCTCCCTTTATAAGCAGGACTGAGGACTGTTGAAGTGAGCTAAAAACTGGTAGTCACTGCAATTTACAGTTTTTTAGTAAACACTGAACATTGGATCTGAACTGTGGTACATCTTCGTCTGTGACATTCTTGGGTATGAGAAATCTTACGGCGAACCGCTGCTGCAAAGGAAAGGACCTGAATATTCTTGGTTCTTGGAGAAGACAAGCTGAAGGAATAGGAGACAACAAAGGCAGATTTATCAAGAAGCTGAAGAAACTGAAAGTTTAAGACCCTTCATATTTAGACCCTGAGTGATGGCTTTGGTGGGAGTTATTTCCGGGTGTCCTAGGAGAGAAAGAGAGGCCAGGCTGTAATCTGGAAATAGTTCTGGTAAATTGCCTGAAGAGATCAGAAGAAGACACCTGAAAATCTCAAGGCTCCAGTAATTTTGCAATTTAGTTCTCATTTTAAGTAAATACTCACTTTAATTTATATTTTGTACCTTTGTTAAATAAGGCTCCGAGTTTCTGGATACTCTGGTTTGTTTGCTCAGTGCATTCATTTATTTGTTCTTTTTCTTCAAACCACCTCAGAACTGGGGAAGGTGAATAGTACATTCATCTTTGTCTATTTTCTTCCCTTCCTTCCTTCCTTTCTTCCTTCCTCCCTTTTCTTATACTGGCACTCATATGTTTCCCTCTTATCACACCCTGGTATATTCTCACATGCTGTGGCTAGTGCTTCATGGAAAACGTACTAGTTTAGGAAGCCAGCAAAAGAACAGGGATGAGAGAAACTGTTCAGATCCCTAGGGATTGCTTCCATACAAATACCATCTTCAGACATGAGGTTCCTTTTGACACAGGAGAGAGAAAAATCTCCCGCTGCCTCTCTGCCCTGCCCCCACCTTGAGGAATTCATAGTTTTACGAAATCTCCAGATGTTTCTCATCCAGACATGTCTGGAGAAATAAATGAAGGGCATCATATATTTTAAGTTGTTTTGGCCATTAACACCTCTCAGGCAGGCAATAAATATTATATTACTTTTTCCTTTGCCTAAGTCGATCTTAATGATAGAATAAATTGGGGCTGGTTATGCAATATACTGTGCCACTAGTGATTTTTGAAGATTTTAGAATATAGGTGTGTTACCTATAATCATTGGAAGCTCCTTGAGGAAGAAAATATAGAAAAGCCGGTTAATGCGCTTTTGAAGCATGAAAGAGGATACTTTTGTGTACAGGTCCCAGGGATGTGTAGCTTAAATGGTGTGAAGTTTTACATATACGCTGTTATGCTGTCAGATCTGTCCTAGTCAAGTCAGTTTGTCTCAGTAGATATCCTGCTGCAGATCATTACTGAGTTCCAGCTTCACTTTATGGCTTCCTGAAGCTGTAGGCCTCCTGCTGACATTCAGTTTTGCATGTAGATGAGAAAGGAGCCCCTGTGAGAAGTTTTTATTAGGATGGGTTAATGATGCTTTCCTGCTCAATACAATGGGTGAGGGAGATCTGCTCTGGTTGTGGGTGTGCTCCGCCTTAAATAACATGGTAGCTTGCCCCATTTCTCTTTGCTCCAGGAGAGAAACACTGCTGCTCCTCCTTTCCCTTCCACACAATAGGGTATTCTTCTGTGCTCAGTCAGTGGACTTCCTTCGTGGTTGTTGGGCTGTTGACTCCATTGCCTTTGCTTTAAAACAAAAACAAAAACAATAAAAAACCCCACCAAATAGTGACAATGTTATAGTAGTGGGATCTTCAGGAACATGATTCAGATTCAAAATACAAGGAAAGTGACACAAACGTTGCTGTGCCCCTGTAATAATTCTGGGGTGTGACTTTTGTCAAGTACTTCTTAAAGAAAATAAATAGAAGTTTACAAAGCTGCAAGCTTTTATTTTTAAAAAATCACCCTACAAATGACTCAGGAGGGCTGTGCGGTGCTGCTCAGATCTAGCATTTAATTGGGGCTTTCTAGGGGTGCCTGGGTGGCTTAGTGGGTTAAAGACTCTGCCTTCGGATCAGGTCATGATCCCAGGGTTCTGGGATCGAGTTCCGCATCGGGCTCTCTGTTGAGCCGGGGAACCTGCTTCGTCCTCTCTCTCTGCCTGCCTTTCTGCCTATTTGTGATCGATCTCTCTCTCTCTGTCAAATAAATAAGTAATCTTAAAAAATAATAATTGGGGCTCTCTAAAGTACTGCTTTTTTTAACATAATATAATATAGTTTTCATAATCTGGGAGATTGTTAGGCTTTGATGAGAGATGCTTTTCACAACTTGTGTTGTTTCATTCCATTTTTCCTAATGTTGTACTGTTAAAAGTCTTTATAGTTGCAGCACCTGATTGCATGTTAGTGTGGTGAATATTTGCATTATTCGCTCAGTCGCATGACGTGGACCACCTGATTTACAATATGAGGCTCTGTTTTAAAAATGCTTTTATAATTTTTAAAAAGCTTAAGAACTTTAATAGTTTTCATCTACAGTGTGCTATAAAAATAAGGAGGGCACACAAAACGGAGACTCTGTTGACTCAAGTGGAATATATTAGATTATAAATCATGGTCCTTAGTTGAATAAGTTATATATTTTCTGTTGGAAAAATTGTTAAATTCACTCAGTTAGTGGACCAGGACGGGAATAGTTGCCAGTAGTCTATCCTATTGCATTATATCCCCTCCCTTTTGAAATTATTTTAGACACATTTTAAATTTTACAAAAGAAATAGAAACATGACTGGAAAAATGATTAAGTGTCACTTGTTTATTGCAAAGACCGAGGCACGTTCATTGTAGCTATTTGTAAAATTTGAAGATAGGAACAAACCAAATGACCATGAGTTAGGAACTGGTTGAAGAGATTATAATACAACTGTCTGAGGAAACACTTTGCAGATTAAAAAGGAATGAGAGCTATCTAGAGATCTCTCCAGTAACATACTAAGTGAAAACAACACAGCCAAGGAAAGTGTACTTAAATGAACATTGCTGCTGTTTATCTAAAGTTGCAAGCATTTTGTGGATTTGACTCTGAAAACGTGTTAATACTTTATTTATTTATTTATTTATTTATTTTTAAAAAGAGAGAGTGGAAGAGCACGAGCTGGGGGAGGGACTGAGGGGGAGAAAGGGAAAATCCTAAGCAGACTCTACTCCTTGCCCAGCGTAGAGCCCAACATAGGGCTTGATCTCACGATCCAGAGATCATGACCTGAGCAGAAATCCAGTCGTATGCTTAACCGACTGAGCCGCCCAGGCACCCCGAAATGTGTCCGTATTTTACATAAGTATAAAACAAACCCAACAAAATGAAGACAACTATTAAAGGTTAAATAAATAGGCTTCCCTGTATAAAGCAGTTGCTGGTATAACCAGTAACAGAGAAGAATCATTTCAAATGGTACTAATGCACAGAAATCTGGGTATGTGTCCTCACTAGGATAGACTCTGAGATCTAAATAAAAGAGGCAAAATTTTAAATTGTCTTACAGGTGTATTTGGTAATAGTGTTGCTCTTAGAAACTGTTGTCCGTCTGTGTTGTGGGGTAAAGCAAGTGAGTAACCATGCTTTTGATTGGAGAAAGAGGAAGCAGATAGAGGTGTAAAATCAGTGTTACTGACATCCTGACCTCCTGAATTTGAATAAGAAGTATCAAAATAAATTTTTAAAAAATTACGGATTTATTTGTGCACTTTGAAGATGCCTGAAAACAATGACCATCTACAGTGAGTAGCCCTGAGACCCATATTGAGGTTCACGAGAAAAAAAACAAGGGCTCTTTGAAGGAATGACTGGTTCCATGTCTGGCAAAATGTATAGGAGGTGCCCTGAGTACCACGTTGCCCTACCACACAGCAACATAACTACCAGCAATTACTAGTTTTATCAAAAGATGTCTCCAAGTTGGGTCACTGTGGGTGTTAACAAGGTTAGTAACTACAATGGAAAAGAAAAACCCATTTTGGTCACTGTTTTGACAAGTGTTAAGTAAGGGGAAATAATGTATTTATATTGTTTTTTCCGCGATGAATATTTCATGGTAACCCTGTAATGAGTAGATGATGCAGGTGGGTTCTTTTTTAATAGAAGTAATGCAGCTAATAAATGAAGAAGGATTTATAGAAATTGATCATCACCATTTTGCATCTCTTATTGCGATAGTGGGTCTAGGCAATGATCACCTACAACTAAAAGAAAGAAAATCTGTTATCTCCTCCTGATAGGGATACATAACATCATCTGTGAACTAGTTTGCACCTGCCCCCCAAAAAATAATAACCCTGGATTAGATCAAACAGATACTGGATTACTGACTGAATATTTGGTAATTTTAATGAATGATAGTTTACTTTTAGGTGTGACAGACAGTAGTATCTTAAAAATATGTTTAATATTTAACATTAAAAAAATTAAGGTCCTACTAACTTGCCTGATTATAAACAAAATCAGTGACTAATTTTTAGAGTTTTCAGTGTTGCATAGTGTATTAATTTGCCTGGCTGTCATAATAATGAAATACCACAGACTGGGTGGCTTAACCAACAGAAACTTACTTTCTCACAGTTCTGGAGGCTGGATGTCCAAGATCAAGGTATTGGCAGGTTTGGTTTCTGTTGAGCCATCTCTCCATGGCTTGCAAATGGCCGCCTTCTTGCTGTGTCCTCATGTGGTCTTGTCTCTGTGTACTTGCATATCTTTCCCCAGATTTTCTCTACTTATAAGGACATCAGTCATGATGGATTAGAACCCACCCATATGACCTCATTTCACCTTACTTTAAAGGTATCCTCTCACAATACAGTCACATTCTGAGATGCTCAGTACCTCAGCTGAGCATTAGAGTTACAACATATGAATTTGGGCATGACAAAATGCAGCCTACAACACATGAAATGGTAATTTGAAGGGGAGAGATTAATTTTTTAAAATTTCAAGAAAAAAGTCTGCTAGTTTCAGTGAATTATTTGTTGATGTTAAATAAGTAGAAACAACCAGAAAATGTCGGCCACTTTGTCATGGCATATATTTTCACTTTCAGTGCGTTGCCAGTTTCTGTTTTGTTCCCATGTGCTTTCTCTCTCTCTCCCTTTTTATGCATTGGCATCACTGAGGTTAGACCATTATTTAATAACTTTAAAACACTTTTCTATGATCTTTGGAATTCCTTTGCCTTTTTAAATAAATATGAGTAGGACATTATAGAGAAACAAACCATTAAATAAGATACTAGCTTTTCTTCAAATAAATTTAAGAAAGGAGGTTCTTTGGAGTTCACTTGTGTATGCCTATTAATGACAATGAACACCGAGAAGTTTAAATTTAATTTGCTATTGCTATAGCCTAAATATAAATTAAAATTCAAGTAATGATTTCTCTTCCTATATCTGTTTAATTTACAAAGCTGATATACATATTGATATTGTGTCTTCTCTTAGTTGTAAATCCCTTACACAAATTATTTTCCACGTGTAATAAGCAAAAATGGAAATTGTGATTTTTCTGATCATGTTCTCTTCATTGTTCCTTTGGGAAAACTAGTATAGTGGTTGGGAAATAGAAATAACTTTCCTTGTAAAATAGATTACGATGGAAAAACAAACTTGCTTTAAACTTCATAGATTGGTTATTCGTGATACCAAGCAATAGTCATTAATGTGTTAGAGCTACAATGGCATTGTGAGTTTCTAAGAAAGTGTTCCTGGTTGGTTTTTTGGTTTTTTTTTTTGAGACATACCAGTGGGATTGGGGATTTGTTTTAAAGCAGTTAGGCGGTGACAAAAAAGGGAACAGATGAAGCATATGTGGTAAAATTCTGATAATTGTCCAGTCTGGATAATCAACACGAGCTCATTAGACTACTCTTTTTGTGTATTTTATAATCATTCTCAGTAAAAATTAATGCCGTGACAGAGTTACCATTGTTACACGCTGATTTCCTAGAAAAGTATGTAACAGTATTTACCACACTATAGTGGTCGAGGCATGTAGTCTGTCTTCCTATAGACACAGAGGCTTTTTCCTAACAGGACTCACATAATGTGGGATGGGAAACTTATTTATAGAGTCTTGTGTCAAGGGCGGCACAATTCTGCAGCTGGTAGGAGGCGTTTTAAAGTATGATCCATTTGTAGCAAAATATTAAATTATCTTAATTTTTTTGAAAATTTTTGGCACTGAATTTCTTAATTTTTAAGTCAGGCACTCCTGAGAGGTATTGGGATGATTCTGACATAGAATGTACCATCTTACATGCAAATTCCTCCTTTTTTCTTTATAGATTGCATTTCCTAGGATGAGCAGACATCTTTAATTGCAAGCCTGATATTACTGTCTGTAGAGATAACATCATCCTATTAATTATGCAGGGGTTATTTTTTTAGTGCACTTGGCATCTTCCCAAGGTCATTGTTACTCCTCATCATTATGTCTAGTTTTACCACATCTTAAGGTTTTGAAAAAGATCTTTGCCCAGTGTCATGTTAACTATACTTTAGTTTCTACCACCCTGAAATAGTGGTAGCCTGACTACTCTGACATTTTAGCAAATCTGTCTGATAAAAGCCTATATGAGCAATAGAAATAATAATTCAATATAATGCTTAGAAGGACTGCCTCTGTATCAGCATCTTTTAAAAGCAACCTCAGGAAAAACATTCATAGAAAAATGTTCATAGTTATTGATTTTCTAAATATGCATAAGATTTAGAATCAGGACAGGAGGGGTGCCTGGGTGTCTCAGTCGGATAAGCATCCAACTCTTGATTTTGGCTCAGGTCATGATCTCAGGGTCCTGGGATCCTGCCCCAAGTCAAACTCTGTGCTCAGTGGGGAACCTCCTCCTCCGCTCGCTCACTCTCTCTAAAAAATGATTGAGGGGAAAGGAAATTGTTTGAGAGGAAAGGAAATTGTTTGAGAGGATTAAGTATTCTCAGTTCTTAGCATGACTTAATTAGGAATATACCTGGTTAGGGAGATGTATTTTTTTATTTATTATTTTTAACGATTTTATTTATTTATTTGACAGAGAGAGAGAGACAGACAGCAATGAGGGAACACAAGCAGGGGGAGTGGGAGAGGGAGAAGCAGGCTTCCCGATGAGCAGGGAGCCCTATGTAGGGCTTGAACCCAGGACCCTGAGCCAAAGGCAGATGCTTAACAACTGAGCCACTCAGGTGCCCCTGAAATGTATGTTTAATAAAAACAAATACCAGAAGCAACTCTGATTTTTCTTTTACATAGTCTCTATCAAGACTGAACTAACTTAATGGTCAGAGATGAAAAGAAGTAAACTTTTTTTTTTAAGTTATCCTCTTGAGCGAAAACTTATGGCTATCTTAGGAATTTTCTAGTCTGTACTTCTCCTTTGCAAGAAGAGAGCTTTCAGGCCTCCCCAGAGGCCTCTCCTTGTCAAGTGGACCATCTGGGAGTGGGAATGGGAGAGGTACTTTAGTGCCAGATGAGTCCCTACAGAGCAACAAAAGTGAAAAAGACATTATATCTCCTCTATGCAGTTGGCCTGTTCCTCCTTTAAACATTTTTAAATAGGAAAAAAAAAAAAAAACTTTTCTGAAATATGGTAAGTATTAGGGAAGCACCTACTTGAAACCTAAAGCTGCCACTTATTAACTCTGTGGTCTGAATTACTTAACCTCTGTGAGTCTCGATTTCCTTATCAGTAAGGGAGATAAAATTACATTATGGGAATTGTTTTAAGAGGCAAATGAATAGAAAGTGACCATTTTAGTGCCTGAGACACTGAGCCATATTATTCAGTAAATGGTAGCAGATCATTTAGGCGGCTGGAGAGAAGGTTGGAGGGAGTAAAACTTAAGGAAGTTCACTTTTACTAAGGTTTCTAACTATACTGTATTCCATCAGCAATAATGAAATCTCTGTATGTGCATTGCATCCCATATCATTTATTTAATATATAGGCACTATTTATGATGCTGTGTTAGCTAGACCATTATTAATATTGCTGATCTCAGTTAGCTGTTGCAAAAGCAATGCTGCCTAACAGACCAGTCCAGAACTCAGTGGCCAGAACAGCGATCATGACCCTTGCGTTGGTGGGCTGGGTAGGGCTCAGCTGATCCAGGCTGGGCTTGGTTACAAGCTGTAGATTGAGTTTAGATGTGGCCCCCGTTCCCTCCACCCTCCTGAACTAGTGGGTAGCCAGTACACGTTCCTCTGCGTGGCGATGACATCCTCCAAGAAGGCAAGCCTCGAAGTAAAAGTACATTTCGAACATTTGCTTGTGCCACGCCACGAACATCCCAGTGACCAAAGCGAGACACATTTCCAAGCCCAACATCAATGGAGCAGGAAAGTATATTCTGCCCGTAGTGGAAAGAGGAAGCTAGTGAATATTTGCTGTACAATGATTCAAATTATTAAAATGATCTCCATCATAATAATAATCATTAATTGCATCCAGGTTAATTTCTATTGGGTTTTGTTTCTTTAAAAAAAGAAGATTTTATTTATTTATTTGACAGAGATCACAAGTAGGCAGAGAGGCAGGTAGGGGGCGGGGAAACAGGCTAAAGGGAGAACCTGATGTGGGGCTCGATCCCAGGACCCTGAGACCATGACCTGAGCTGAAGGCAGAGGCTTAGCCCACTGAGCCGTCCAGGTGCCCCTCTATTGGGTTTCTAAAAAGCAGTGATCAGGTGTACAGGATGTGGCTGGGAAGGTTTTTGGTGGTTGTTTTTGTTGCTAGTTGTTTACTTTTTGACATTTAATGTGCACATGGCCTTGCCACAGATATCATTCGGTGATGAGTTAATCTACCAACTTAGCTTCCATACACCGAGCTACATACATTGAGCCTGATGAACAGATGTGTATAAAATTTCTGTAGCACATTGATGCTCCTCTGGTCCCATTAAGAGTCTAGTCAAGCGGGAGACGTTTTCTACCTGTCTTATCAACCTGCTTTATTCCCTCTACCTTGGGCTTCAGAACTACCGCAGTGTATAGTTGCACTGTTCATTTCATCTCTGTGTGAAGAGTTTCCGTTCTCCCAGAAGGCCCGGTTTCAGGAGCATGTTTAGCATTGTAACAGGTGAATCGGCAGGAGCTGTGCGGACCGTAACGGACTGTCGTTCCGGTGCGAGTGCGACAGGCCCACAGCGCGATTTCGTGACGGAGGGGGCTTTTGAAATCATCCACCTGGCTGGTGGGATTCGCCACTCACCGCTTTGAAGTCCTTATTTTTTTCAAACTTTTCCTTTTACCTCCGCATGACCCCAAACAAATCAATCAGCAGCCCTCTGGTTGAAAACTTTTCCAATAGATGATGTGACACCAGCAGAATCTTTTCAACAATTGCCATGGATTCCTCTGACCATCCAGGGACAAGAGTAGCCCGTGCAGTCAGGCCACGAAAGAGAGGCTGAAGAGGCACTTGTGACTGCGGGAGTGCCACGACTAGCCTGACAAGATTTGTCCCCCTGCTTGCATGCAGATGGTATTGTCTGTTTTCTGGGGGGGTTTTCTGTTTGGTTTTTTCCCCCATACAGAAGTGGGAGGCGAGGGCTCTTTCAGCTGGTGTGGATGAAAATCAGGCTCCCAATGTCAGATGGCAGGCTGCTATTTCACGCTCTGCCGTTCTTGGTTCAGCAGAAAATTCAGTTTGTTGCTTTTGCTGGCAGTGTTTGCCTATTCTAACGTGGAGAGACTGCTGCGTTTAGAGGGGGGTGTGGCGTTCTCTGCATACATTCAAATTTATGCCATGGTTATGGTGCTCCAGCTTTATTAAAGCAGAAACACCTTCGTGGGCATGGGGAAGTAGCATCATGAATAACACCGTAGGCTTGAAGAAATGCCATGAAACTTTCCTGTCGGTCTCCAGGTACCCACCTGGAATGCTTCGTGGGCATTTGACCCACATTATGTATCAAGTATAGTTATCTTTTATATCAACCAGAATCATTATTTATCACTGATTGAGGTACATTTGTGCCGGGTTGGGTCGGTGTAGGTATACCTGTCACATAATAAAATCTCTGCCCATAATTTCAAGTGAAAAGCAGGTAAGTGAAGCACAGATGTGGTGGGAAATGTTGCTTTTACCCTCCCCCTTCAGTTTTTAGTATTAGACACTAAATAAAGGTTAAAATATTTATCACAGTTCAAATATACCGAGGATTTCTTCTTCCTATAGAAACAATCTGTTTATAGGTCAATCTAAAATCTTTTAAGATAAGAGCTTCAATAATCCAGTAAAAACTTAATTTTTTTTTTCTTTTCCTGATACCTGCTGAATTCAGGTCTCACACTGCAAGTTGGTTTTCTTTACCCCTTTATTTTAAAAAGGTAATCATAAGTACTTTAGTCTTTTGGCCAGAGAGATATCTGCTTTTTATCAGTATCTCATTTCTTCTTAGCTTCTAGCAAGCTTCTAGGTATTTAAATCTCTTAGTGCTTTTTTTGGTAACTTAGCTGTTTTTTCTACAGCCAGGAACCCACTTCCTAGGGAAGCGATGGTAATTTGTTTGTGAACTGCCTGGAGCATGGCCAATCACAAGGCCACAGAAGATCTGAAGTATAGAGGAATCCCTGTAGGAATCACATCAAATACTATCATCTGGTTTCTAACACATCCCAGTAATGCATGATTCTTGAAATGCATAGTCTTCCTTTTGCAACCCTCCCCTTGATTTGGCAAAGATAATATTGTGTACCTGCCTTAAGGCTGCTTTGAAAGGAGAAATTTACTTGTACTCAATCAGTCATGACTCCTGTCACTTTTATCCATTACTGCAGCTCAACAGAAGTGAAATTTTAAATGCAAAATTACGATTTTGCTCTGAGTGAAGTTCTTTGGAAAGGCCAAGCTTTCCAAACACTGTTTTTTTGAAAGATTGTTCATTAAAGTTTGAACGTGTAGCACATCTAAATATCTATCAGAATGTCTGTTTTTTTTCCTTTAGTTTTTTTATTGATTAGGTTGAAAATTAATGGATAAATTGCATCGATTTTATTCTGATCTGTGACAGTATTTTGTAGAAGATCTGTTACAGAATTACTTGAATTCTGTAAATTTGCAGAGCATTTTCTTAGTAGTGAGTCTTATATTAGAACTTCATTTGATTCTATAATATAAGGTTTTCCTCTAAACTTTGATTTATATTTATATCCCTTCCCACTTGAATCAGTTTATGTCAAAAAAACATTCCTTTTTTGGTTTCTGACATCTTTGCATATACTCTTAAAGTTTCACTATGGCCTAGCTACCATCATTTTTGAAGAAATAGTTCTGTATTTTAACCTGCTATTAAGCAGATTCTCCCAGAGTGTTTTTATCTTCCAGGTTTTTTTCTGACCATTTCATTACTCACCAAGGAAGTTATATGCAAATTTATTAAAGTTGCCCAAATTTCCTAACAATATAGGAGATGGTCACAAATTACTAGACAGTAGTAATCTATTTTATGGTGTCTCTCAATAATGCATCATATTTAAATTATTTAGACTTAGAGCATTTATAACACTCTCAAATTGTCACTCAATAGCAATAGCTGTCCTCCAAAAATGAGCACTTGCCTCAGCCCCTTCTGGAACAATGTGTCAGCTTCACCACATACTTGATTACCTGAAATCAGGTATTCTGAATAGCTATGATGGACTGTTTTCTTAGTTAGTAGAAATCATAATTGTGAACACTTAGCATTTTCTGTATTGTAATGGATCCTGTGTGACACTGAATGTCTACAAATTCTGAAACATACTCTGAACTTCGCTTCTCATGCTTAGAATTCAAATTCTAAATTCCCTCAACTGTCTCTTTCTGTTCGTTACCTCCGTTCATTCAGCAAGCACGTAAGGAGGGCCTGCTGCATACCCACCATGAGCCGAGCACCAGAGCCCCTCAAGAAATAAGGCACAGCTTTGCCCTTCAGCTTGGGAAAATATATAGCCAAGCATGTGTGAAACACAAGTGTGAGTGCTATGAGAGAAGTATTTTTCAGGGTTACAGCTGGAGCACAAACACGAGGGAGGGGCATATCAACTGGGGCTTCATCAAGGAAGTGACCCTGGAAAGATGTGTAACCAACCACTTGCCAGGTGCAGCAGCAATGGCGGTCCACTCAGATGGACCAGCACGAAGAAGGCAAAGAAAGCCTGACACAGTCTGGTGGGTACAGGTGGATTTGATTGGAGTGGAGTTCACTAACAAGACATAATGAGAGAATTAAGACAGTAGGCCATGGCCACATTGTCAATGACATGTGTATCTGTCCAAAGAGTACATCTTCATTTTCTGATCAATGAAGAGCTATTAACAGATTTAAACTTGATCAGCTTTGAGTTTTAGAAAGACTCCTTAGTCGTTGGGAAGGTAGATTTGATGAGTGGAGCAAAGGCAAAGTATATCCAGTAGAAAGCTCCCCCTAGAGGCCTGATGAGCAGTGTAGAGGGTCTGTGTGCCAGGGCGAAGCAGAGATGTGTCTAGATTTTAAAAGGGAAAGTCTACAGGACATGGAGACTAGTTGGTTGAGGCTGGATTCTAAAATAATCATATTGCAGCTCTGTGACAGGCAGATGATGGTATCACGCTTCAAGGTAAGGGATGGAGGAGAACCCAGGTTGGGAGGAATGTGGTTGTTAATTTTTCTCTTGTACAGATTGAATTTGGGATTTGAGGTGTGTCCACACAGAAGGGTCATGGAGACACTTAAATCTGTGTCTCTGAATCTCAAGAAAGAGTTTTGGGTTAGAGATACAGATTTAAGTCATAATGAAATAAAAATAACTCTCATTTATTGAAAACATTCTTTGTGCTAGGCCTTGTTCTAGGTGATTATAAATATAAATATAAAAAGATGAAGTTACTTATTTGCTTACATATAGTATTTTTAAATCATTAACATGACTCTTAAGAACAAAATACTATTATCTTCATTTTATCAAAGAGTAAGTAAGGTTTAGAGCAGTAAATTTGTGCAAGCTTCCACATCTAATAATTTGGTGATTTGGTTTGATTTGCATTTGATCACAAACATATGATTAATATAATATTCACTGATGTTTTCCAGTATCATTTTTAGTAAGAAGGGGAAGCAAGATATGTGTGTACTTAGACTTGGCTTTAAAAACCTATGAGTATCATACAGGGAAGAGTAGAATGTTGGTAGATTTCATTTTATCCTATCAGAGTAGGAAACATTGAAAGTTTTCAGCAGGATGATGAGAAAAAGGGATGTGAATTCAAATGAGCATACGAAATGGACCAGTGGGAGGGAATATAATATTAATGTTCTTTTGGTTGCAAATAACAGAAACCAACTCAAGCCAACGAGATTGTTACTGGAGGAATACCAGGAAAATCTCAGAGAAACAAAGAGGTCAACAGCCAAGAAGTAGAGTAGTTTGTGGAATTTCCCCTTCAGGGTACAGCCAAAAATTAACACACTATCAGCAGGTGTTTCTGTATCTCTGTTCAAAAATACCAAGAAGCTGAGAAACAGATGAGCAGTCCAGCCTGCGTGGGGCCTTCAGTGTTGATCCTGTCAGTTGTGATCATTCACTTGTGAACATGGCATCTCTAGGTCTTTCAGATCTCTGTCCAACTTTTGACCTTAGGGAAATCATTTCTTCAACTTTACTTAAATTTGTTAACTTGACATAAAAATGTTCTTTTTCAAAGATGATGATCGTAAGAATGGGTGCTGGTGGGATATTTATTCCATGAGGAAAACCCGCAAAGTTTGAAGTGAAATGAGATGTCATGAAAACTCAGTGCCATCAACCACTGAGGAACTTGCTTAAGCAGTCTTGAAAATCACATCTCCCTCAGCTTCTCCAGATCAAACCTGTTGTCCCAATATGCACGTTTCTTCTCTACAGAGGAGAGGAGCTCTGACCTTCCTTCCATCCCACGTCAGGTCTCCTTTCCTATTAAAAGCCACTAGTTCTTATTACTCAGTTTTTTTCTTCTTCTTTATTGGAAAATGGTGAAATCCTTTCATTTCATAGACTTCCAGCAGATAGAAGGCAAGATCATACTTTTAAAACCTTAATTTCCTGTAATAACTTGTTTTACAATGTAGATGTTGCCTTCATTTTTCTTAAATGTTGTGTGTCTGCCTGTGTGTGTATTTTTGTTTTGTTCACCTCTGTATCCCTAGGGTTCATAGCAGTGCCTACACATAGGTGCTCAGTAACTCATTGCTGATTGAATGAATGATTTTATAAGGCAAGTGAAATGACTTTTCTACTCATTTCAATATGAAAAATAGAGCATAATTTATCAAAATTTAAGATTTGTAAATGCTTTGGGAGTGTAACGTCAGACCATCAGTGTGATATACCAAATATAGTATCATCTGTGAAGAGTGGGTTTAAATATCAAAAAGACCATTCTAGATGACATCTGAGGCAGGGTAATTGTGGAATTACCAAAGAATCTCTAACCTAGAATACTCTTAAGGTTTAAAAAAAAAAAGCATTATTCTAGTAATTACAGTGTTACATTATTGAGTATTATAAAAGCAGAAAATCTTGTTTGTGACTAAACAGAAAAATACCAATTGTTAAAAACATAATATTCCAATTTTAAGATTCCCATACACATACAGTCAAAAAAATTAACAATAAGATGTGTTAATAAAATATAAAAGCACATATATTTTCACTAAAAAGTACTTATTAACAGTTTGGTATTTCCAACATACCATCTTTAGCTTCCCTACTTCCTGTTTTTATGGTGGTGATTTTTTTCCTAGTGCAGAGCTATTTCTCAGTTTTAACTACAAAAGACATAACAAAAGTTACTGACAGCTATTTAAAGGGAAAGTCATTTCTTCTTGTTAGTTCATATCTTTCATCAATAAATTGTATTTAAAAATTTTCAGCTATAAGATGAATAAGGTCTGAGGATTTAATGTATAACATGGTGACCACAGTTGATAATGTTGTATTGTGTAATTGAAATTAAATTTTCTAGGAGAGTAGAACTTATTTTGACCAAAAAATACATATGTGTGTGTGTACATATATGTGTTTATTAACTGCATGAGATGAATATTTTCATGATGTATACATAGATCATTATGTTGTACACTTGTTGTACATATGTTGTACACATACCTTGACAGTTTTGTCAGTTACACCTCAGTGAGCTAAAAAAATATATATTTAAGAGAAAGCAGGGTATATCTTTAAGGTAATAGGGAACATTTCAATGGAATATACACTTTTACATATTCATTTTTATTTTTTTAAAGATTTTATTTATTTATTAGCAGAGACAGAGACCACAAGTAGGCAGAGAGGCAGGCAGAGAGAGAGAGAGGGAGAAGCAGGCTTCCTGCTGAGCAGAGTGCCTGATAGGATTGGGCTCCATTGGGGCTTGATCCCAGGACCCTGAGAACATGACCTGAGCCAAAGGCAGAGGCTTAACCCACTGAACCACCCAGGCGCCCCATTACATATTCATTTTTAGAAAATAAATTTGTATTTTTACTCATTTCATTCATTTCTGTTATTGGGAACTTTGTAAGTTGCTTATGAATGATACGTGAACTGTAGGATTGTTGAAAAGTGCCAGATGAGCTGCCCTTGGCATCCAGGCCATCTGTCGTTTCAGAAACAGGTGGAAAAGTAACATGGAAGTAGGTTCATGCTCCAGCCGTGCTTCCAAATTTTGTTAAAAATGATTCACCTAGAAGAAGGAAGGGAGAATGGTAGATTGATCTCTAGGCTGATTCTATTCCTAATCTCTCTGAGCCTGCTTACAGTGGTTCTTGCACTGCTGTGGCATTTTTTCCTGTTGTCATGGACACTTATCCATTGAAAACACACAGATGCCTGCTGATTGTCCATTTTTTCACATTGCCTGGCGAGTCTTGGGTTTGATTCAGGCTTTGATTAAAGTGGAAAGCACTCAGTGGAAATTCATTCTTCTTATTTCATATAAAATTTGATGTGTGATTTCAGTGAGAAATTAAATGAATTCTGGTTTTTTTCCCCCATAGAAAAATCAGATATTTAGGAAGCCCAGGTGCCTACAGATACCCGATTTAAAGTAGAATCGGTAGGTTTTCACTTCAGGAAACCACTTTTATAAACCTACAAATTAAAAAGAAATTGTTTCAAGAATGCACCAAATGATAAAGATATTATTATTCTATAAATGTACAATCTAGTGTGATTCCTAAGGGAAAGACATTTTTATTCATGAAGATATTAATTCATGGCTCATGTTTTTACTCTCAACTAGTGCTCACTATGGACTCCTCTCCCGTAACTATAAGCAGGGAAGCATTTTGAAAACATGTACTAGGCTTCGGAATCACACGGTTGTGTATACTGGCTTTACCACTGTGTGACCTTGGACCTGGTACTTTATGTCCCTATAACTTTTTTTTTCAATCTCTAAAATAACATCTTCCTTTTATAGTAGTCCTTAGGATTAAATGAGGTAGTATATGGAGAGCCATATTTGGCATAACTGCTGAGTCAATGGACCAAAGATCTATCATTATGAGAATAATGAACTAAAATCCTTGGTATTTGTCTCTCCTTCATTATACCGTGAGTCTCTGATGGGGCCAGGACTGGAGTCATCTGTCTTGATATCCTGTGCAATATCGTTTCCTGTAGTGAGGGTCTGCAGAGTTGGACCTCAAAGCTCAGCTGGACTCCACTGGTTCAGCTTCTCCTTCTCCTGTTCTCTTTGCTTTCTGCATCTAATGTTCTTCGAGCAGTTGCCAGCTTTGCTACCTATGGAAAATTTTGTCCCTGACATTTTCGTTAACAGGAGGCAAAACTAAGAGCTTTTGTGTTGAATGCAGATGGCAGGAACACAATCCTTATCTGAGCACTGACCTGAGAAAACGAGCATAATCTGTCCATCACAGGATTTTCGCGACTTGAAAATGAGTTATTTATTTTGCTGATGTGGTGGGCTCTGCTTCTTGGTACTCAGTTTTTTTCAGGTCCTGCACACCTGAAATCATCATTTGCCTTCGGCTTCAAGAAGGGCAGTTGTATAATTGTTTAGATGCTGTGAAGCAGTGAGGTGACAGTAATACATATGACAATATCATTCCATTTGCTAAAGAGCAGTGTCATAACTGTGAAGCAAATCACGGGGAAAGGACTGACTGTGTGTGCCACATTCTTGCTTAGACTCTTCCCTCCAAGGCTCTGTGCACAAATGCTCAGTCAACTTTCTCTCTCTCTTTTTTTTTTTTTAAATCTTTAAAGGTTTTATTTATTTATTTGACAGACAGAGATCACAAGTAGGCAGAGAGAGAGAGGAGGAAGCAGGCTCCCTGCCGAGCAGAGAGCCGATGTGGGGCTCGATCCCAGGACCCTGGGATCATGACCTGAGCCGAAGGCAGAGGCTTTAACCCACTGAGCCACCCAGGTGCCCCTCAGTCAACTTTCAATAAGCATCTCGAACTCCAACTATAAGAAAATAGTTATTTATTCTTCAGGAACACCATTTTAAGATATTATCATAATAAACGCTACTTACAACTTTCGTTTGTGTTTAATTAGTCAAAAGAGATTTACTTCTGTTTTTGGCATCTTCAGCCAGTTGTCGCCAATCTTAAAATATGTGTTCTTGTCAGGAAATAGTTCAGAAGACGTTGACTCGTGGTTGGTTGTCTAATACTCTTCTTTTTCTTGAACTGTAAATGTTGACTGACTTTGCTTTCTTTGTGTTTATACCATCACTCTAAAATATCAAGATCTGTTCACAGTCACACAAGACTCGAAATTTTGTGGAATTGTTTATCCCTACAACTAGTAGTGTGGGAAGAAAATTATCCTTACAAATTAGTGGTGACCTTAAGTTTGCTTTCTTTGTGTTTACAGAATCACTCTAAAATACCAAGATCTGTTTCATAGTCACACAAGACTGAAATTTTGTGGAATTGCTTATCCCCACAACTAATAGAATTGGGAAGAAACGATCTTTTCAAATTAGCGGTGAGAAAGACTTGACAAAAAAACATGTGATACAGACTGTGACGTCCAGACGTGGCAGTGCTAGAGCAGAAAATAGATAATTATAACAAGCCATAAACGAAATGTGAGCTAGAAACCCATCATTATTTGTAGTTCATTTGGTCCCTAATAATGGTAGTTCGTTCTCTTTGACAGTCGTAGAACCTGGGCAGGTTCCTTAATCTCCCTGAGCCGTAATTAATTCATTTATAAAATGGAAATATGAGTTGCTGCCTGCTTGGGTTGAAGTGAGATCAGGTATGATTAGGTCTGTGAAATCACTGAAGTTTCAACACCACTCTCCTAAATCCAAGAGCAGATTGGAAGGAGTGCTGGACAGATGCAGGGAACAAAGAGTGTCTGTGTGCCTGGAACGAAGACACCTGACATCCCAAACATCATGATGTCCCCAAGTCCCCTATCCCCCCCACCCCCTGCACCAAGCCTCAGAATCCTCCGATGTCAGAAGTGTGGATTCACAAGAGAGGCCAGGTAGTATAGGTTGTGGGTGTATTGGAGACAACTTCCAATAGCGGTGCATAGGAGAGAAAGGAAGGGACTGGCTGTTCATGACATGAGACCCAAGGCATCCATCTGGAGGAGTGCTAAGCAAGGGACCAAGAGCCTTAAAGATAACTGGTAGAGGCCACTGTCCTGTGTACAATACCAGAGATGGGACACACATTGCTCACTTACCATTAAAATGTCCAAAGATTTTTAAGCTTACCCAAAGTTGCTGAGTCTTCAAAGGAGTTACAAAAGAGCTGAAAGGTATTTTCCTTTCATTAGGTATTCGGATGTTGTTGACTGGGCAGTGATTTGCACACCTGCATTTGAGCTTAAGGAATTGGTTTTGTAAGTTTTACATTTGAGAAGGTAGTAGCAAGTTTGAATATGGTGGAGAGGGAAGAACAAATGACAATGACGTAAGGTCCATGAGGGAAGAAGCTAATGCATTTAATAAGGAGGAAAATATAAAGACGAGGGCTGAAATCAGTGCATTTTTTAAAAATCTTTTTTGAAGAGATACCTATGAGATGGCCTTTCCAGGTGTCTTTTGTCAATAAGACAAGTAAACAAGGTGATCACAGCAGGAAAAGTTCGGATTAGACGTGACTTTCTCCCTGAAAGATTTCACCTCATTCCAGTGACTTTCAACAGGCAAATGATTTCTGTGTATCTTTGTCACTGGCCTAGACGCTCCTCCAGGGATGGTCATGGATGACTCATCCACACCTCTGCCGGTGGCAGACACTCAGAGATGCACAATTCATATATCAGTTTTAGTGCCAGATTAAATCCTCAGTTCTGAAGAAATGGTCTTTCATAAACTGTACCCTCCTTCCAACTGAACCCAGTTCCATTCATCTTCCCACTAGGCAGTCAGATTCAAATCACTGGAATCCTTTCTGACTTCTTTTCCTTTCATAGCCAGTCCTTAGCCGTATATCAGATCCATCCGTTATCAGTTCCTCCAGATTCTGTCTTCACACCCTCTCCAGGAATATATTTCTCCTTTTGAGAGTCCTGTGGCCACCACTCTGGCTCAGGTCCTCAGTTCAGTCTTCCAGCGCTTACCTCTTTGGTGCTGTGCCAGTCTTTGGATTTTCATTCATAATTCTAGCCTTGATGTGGACGTTAGGTCGCCTGTACCTAAACTGTGTGTGCTCCCCCTGCCCTAAAGCCTTCAGCACCCATCTCATGAATTTTTGCAAGTCCTCTCCTGTGTGTCCATACTAAATTTATAAATGCATTTTCCACTTTCTCCTTATATGAACTAGATTTTAAGCAATGGCTGGTTTTTGCCTTTCCCCGGACCTGTCATCCGCCCTCTATCCTGCTCAGTCATTCCTCTCCTCACTGGAATCCCCTTTCTTCCTATCACTGCCCACTACGAACCCTTCGGCGTTCGGCATGGCCCCAGAGTATTTCTGTAGTCTTTCTTACAGGTTCCCACAAGATTCTTGTCCTGTCCTCAACTATTTAGTGTATGGTATGGACTAGAAAGTTAATAGTTGAAAGGGGACTGTTTTCAGAACAACACGACACGCAATAAGCCATTGTAAAAAGTATTTCTGCCCTCATGGAGGAAGTCTGTCTGAATCCCCATAAAGTTTCATGGTGTGTTTAATGTCTACAGAACTCCGGGAGGAAAAGCACCCTGTGAGAATCTCCTACCTATCCATCAGCAAAATTGTTTTAAGGCACGTTTTGCACTTACAACATCTTTGATCTTACATGGAGTGCATGTCTTTAATTATGAACTTTTTTATTTTAGCAAGTATTCTCAGATACATTCTTTTGACATTTAACCTCGAATCCTTACTCAATTTAAGGGGTAAAACCAATGACTCCTTACCAGTCCTAATTATCTTATAAGCACTTCGAGGGCTGCTGGGTACACAAAGCACATTTGCTATTGACTTTCCATTCAAGTTGCTTCTTTAGAGAAAGCTAGGAGAGCTACAGATATCTTTACCTAGCAGATTACTAAATAACAGATGATGGATGGTTACTAGGTGAAAAAACTAGGAAGAACATGAACCTTAAGGTAGCCAAAGGAAGATGATTGTCCAAATAGAAAGGCTGTTTTACCCCCTCAGAGTTTATTCTTATGTTGTATTTTGTTTTGCAAACAGACAAAAGGACCGGCCAGAGCTCAGGAAGGTTTTGTGTTGCTCTGAGATTGGGGGCCAGAATTTGAAAGGGATCAGTGAATCAGATGTAATATGGGCTCTGTTTGAGCCACCCAATCTCTGTTTTGCTGACGGTCAGTATTCCAGTTATAAAAAGCTGCATAGGCATTTCCGTCAGCGCGAAAGAACTTTATCCCTGTTTTCATTCTGACATACCTATTATGACTTTGTTCACTAAGCAGAAGGAATTATGGGAAATGGAAACTCGGTGGCATGTTTTTATTAAAGAGCCATGTGTGTATCTTCACTGAGAAAGTAAGGAACCAAGCTGAATTCCTGTGTTTTCCTTTCAGGTGGCAAAAATCGCCTGATTCACTCCCTCCAACAGTGATTTAGTTAGATTGGGAAACAAAGTAGCATAAAATGAGAAGGCTTATGTACAAAGCATTTTTTTTTTAATTTTAAACAAAGAATTCAGTGATTCTATGAATTTCCGTTATTCTGAAATCAGACTAAGACGTAATCACAAAAAGACTGGGCAAATATATCCTATGGGGCAGGACTGGTGGCTTAAGGAAGGAATGTTTGAAAGCTGTCTTTCCACTTGGCCTTCTTTAGAGTGAATTGCACATTTACATTTCAAAATAAGGGAAGTGTTTTCAAATCCCACCAGGGGTAATTTGCAAACAACCTGCATTTGTCCCTTTCTGTACACAGCAGTCATTTTCCTGCAAACTGCAAGTAAATTAAAATTTTATAAACCATATATTTTTGTGGCAATTTTATACCACTGGCGATACTCTGTTTGATCATGTTATTAAATGTCAATTTAATGTCAATTAAATGTCAACCTCAGCTTTAAAAATTTTTCAGCTTAAAAAATTTAAAAATTGACCTGATCCTTACACTGTAGCTCTTCATTTTAATTCACGTAATTTGCTAGAGAAATTTTTTTTTTTAAAGGAGATTTTTTTTTTTAAGATTTTATTTATTTATTTGTCAGATAGAGAGCACAGGAGTGAGCACAGGCAGACAGAGTGGCAGGCAGAGGCAGAGGGAGAAGCAGGCTCCCTGCTGAGCAAGGAGCCCGATGTGGGACTCCATCCCAGGACGCTGGGATCATGACCTGAGCCGAAGGCAGCCTCTTAACCAACTGAGCCACCCAGGCATCCCTAGAGAAATTTTTAGATGAGACTTTGACTTCGTGATGGTAGACCCCAGGCTCTGTTCACTTTTCTATTCCTAGCTCCTCTCCCAGTACTTAACCTTGTATGAAGACTCATATTTTCAGGCATGCAAAGGAGGAACAAGGCAGAATATCATGCAGCTATGGAAGGGAGCCTTATAAGGTGAAAAACATTATTAATGTCTCTTTCAGTTCGTACGTCTGTGTTTTCATAAATATAATTTATTTTAAGTGGGATTAATCTGTATGTAGTTGCCTAAAGGTGTTTAAGAGTAGGATCTACTTTGAGCTCAGTAGGTGTTCCCCAAAATAAAGTCAAACTTAAAAGTCCTTAACTGTGAGTCATCTCTAAATAAGAGGTCTATGTTAGGGGCACCGGGTGGCTCAGTTGATTAAGCATCTGCCTTCAGTTCAGGCAGTGGTCCTAGGGTCCTGGGATCAAGCCCCGCATGGGGCTCTCTGCTTAGCAGGGAATCTGTTGCACTCTCTACCTTTCCCTCTGCCTCTCCCCCCTGCTCGTGCTTGCTCACTTGCTCTCTCGCTCTCTCTCTCTCTCTCTCGCTTGCTCTCCCAAATAAATAAATAAAATCTTTTCTAAAAAATTGAAAAAAAGAGGTCTATGTTAACATAAAGTAACTCTGCAAGTTTGAAAAATGAAGGTTAACCTCATTAATTTTGCAAAAATTTGCAACTCAAGGGATTTGAAGCTGCCTAGAAAAACAATAAGGTATTCAACAAAGTTGCTTGTTTTAAAGTCTACACTGTAATCCATTAAAGAATTATCAAAAGGTTCTGTGTGCATATAAAATAGGCTGTTTAAAGAAAATGACTTTGAACCTAAGAAACAGAATGCTACTCATTAGAAACCCAAACTTGCAGTGGAATGTTTATGTGTGGCTATTATGATAAGAACGGAGTAGAGGATGTCTCTTGTAACAACTCCAGAGTTTATTTTATTAGACACTTTTCAAAGTAAATATGACGTATAAACATTAGAGGAGCACCTTTTCTGTTGTAACTTTTTTCCTGTTTTTAATTAAGCCTGAAACAGTCATGTTGGTTTTCTGGCTGTATATCTCCCAAGGAACTTCAGTTCGTCATTCCTGAAAAGCGTTTATCCCATCAAGCCTGGAAACTTAGGGGACTGCGTGGATGGTGGCCTCAGTTGTCTCAAATGCGTATTTTTATTTTGCAGAGTTACAGGAATTTTGTGCTCCTTACTAAATAGTTCTAAAGAACTGTTCTAAGGAAGTTTGAGTTTTACACTTCCTCGTTGACATTCATTACTTAAAGGGGATGAGCCACAGAGTTTGTAACTTGAAATAGTGAGAGTTATCTTTTGATCATCAGGATTTAGACTCATTGTGACACGTTGTGCTGTGGTGACTGAAATTGGTTTCATGCAAGGAAGGTGATGAATCTATTCCAGGAAGAGCTGTGTTTCAAACGGAATAACTGGAGTTTCTTTTGCTTTTTGCGATGGCACACAAACTTTGGCGAGAAAAGCACCTGGCTTATAAATGACAATTCATTAACTGTAACTTGTTCGCCTGTTGAAGTGTCCCTGAGTAACTGCAGTGAGCCGTAGCACCGCTCCTGTCGCTGCCTCCTTCACCTGTAATTACATGGGATGTGATGCTGGACTGTAACGTTGCTGTGGTATTGGTAACTTTTTAAAAAATAGAGAAAAACACATGAAAAGAAATTTATTCCTGTGTGAGTTTTCCTGTGCTTTTTATCCCATGGAAGCCATTGTATTTTAGTGCAAACGGTAAGAGAAACAAAAACAAACCAAAATAACTTGAGTACAACCTTCAGTGGTGATAATCACTCTGGAACTTGTCATGATCCCCAATTTTAGACTATGTGTCTGCATATTTTTAGTGCCGTAAAAAGATATTAGCAGTGACTGAGTGAAACCCTCTCCTGTTACAGCCGAAATGAAAACGCACTGTTTAGAGAATTATCTGGGGTTAGTAGAACCACAACCAGAACTCAATTTACTGGCTGTAGTCTGCTGCTCTTTTTATTTTTTATTTTTTGGCACCAAATAAGAACGAAATGATAAAAATCTCATTATTGATGCGATTTCTTCCTCTTCAGAGGAAAGTGCACTATGTCAGACTAGTTGAGGATATGGTTCAATTGAGTATAAAACGATAATGTTTTATTGAAGATTACTTATAAAATACATGAGATTAGAGTTGGCCTTTATACAAGCAGGTTTTTTTAAGTATCTTTTAGCTTCATTAATAATTCATCTCATTAGATGGTAAAGTTACTTCTGTATTGTACTCTAAATTAAAGTGCATATTTAGTGCCCCGTTGGTTGGCCTCTAATTTATACAAGGCGTGCTTATTATGTAATGAGTCTGATTTTTCTTTGTGACTTGTGGAATTAATCCCATTTCTTTATAATCACATCTTGCATATTATATTGTGTATTCTTTAATAATTCTTGTGTTTTAAAAAGTACCACTAATGGTCTTCCTCATATTAATAGATCTAACCCGTGGCTCAGGAAAAGGGGAAATGCTAAACTACAATGACATTTACATTTTAACGCTTAATCTTACTATCAGATATGCATGTTATACACACACACACACACACACACACACGGACCCTAAATTCTGTAAACCAATTCATCTGCATCAGTAATTTTATCTTTAGTTCGTGCCCATGTTGACTTTTCTTCTTTCAACGTAATGGATTTCAGTCTACCTGAATACTGCAGTAGAGACTTGAGTCCATAAATATTCCTACTCCACAAAGATAGTATGTCATACAAACACCTTGCCAAACAAATTTGCCCTAGGAAAAAATCCTTTACAAATACTCATCTTTTTTTTTTTTTTTAAAGATTTCATTTATTTATTTGACAGAGATCACAAGTAGGCAGAGAGGCAGGCAGGCGGGGAGGCGGGGGAGCAGGCTCCCTGCTGAGCAGAGAGCCCAACGTGGGGCTTGATCCCAGGACCCTGAGATCATGACCTGAGCCGAAGGCAGAGGTTTTAACCCACTGAGCCACCCAGGTGCCCCACAAATACTCATCTTTAACAAAGGCAGTGAGTGAGGAACAATTATGATCCAGGCACTGCTCTTTTTTTTTTTTTTTTAAGATTTTATTTTTTTAACAGACAGAGATCACAAGTAGGCAGAGAGGCAGGCAGAGAAAGAGGAAGGGAAGCAGGCTCCCTGCTGAGTAGAGAGCCCACTGAGGGGCTCTATCCCAGGACCCTGAGATCATGACCTGAGCTGAAGGCAGAGGCTTTAACCCACTGAGCCACCTAGGTACCTCTCAAGCATTGCTCTTAACATCAACATCATGGCCTTTGGGAAGGGGCCATCGTGCTGGGGATCCATGCCCCATTCATGCTTTAGCCGCCACTGTTCACCTGTCCCCATCGGCCTTTTGGAATCCTGTGCTTCCTTATGTGTTCAGATCAAAAGTCCGCTGCCATTTGCATTGTGTTCAGTGAAATTCTCTTCCTCCCCTCAAACATAATTGTCAAGAGCTTTGGCTTAGCCCACCTTGTTCTATATTGTTTTACTTGACTATTAGTTATTGAAGGCATTTCCTCCTAAATTTAAACTCCTAGAAATCAGAGACCTTGCCATTTCCATCTCATGTAGTAACCATAGATGGTAAGACTGGGAATCATTTGGCTAATTTTCATTCAATGCAGGCAATTCAACAAGAGCTGGAAATTTCCCTTGGTCCTGAACTAGAGCGTGTTCTTCACAGGCTGCCCCCCAGAATTTCAGGCAGCCGTGCCATCACTTTCAGTGTGACCAGGTCACTCACGCTCTGGGGGCTTTTGTTTCACTACGTGTAAAGGTGGGAAACCATGGTACGAACAGGAAAGGGAAAAAAAAAAAAGGACATGAAAGTATTTGGATCATTAGACATGCTATCCAAATGAGATATTAGATCACAAACATTCTGAACCCTGAACTCCTGACTTAGAAAGAGCAGTAATGAGAGAACTGACGAGGAGCTCTGTTCAGAGTTTAGTACTAAGCACTTCTTTTCCATGTAGATGGATAGACGGATTCACACACACATACAAAACACGTGAAGGTGGTAATAATTTGGTTGGATCTGTGGATCCAACCAAATAAGCTGTTGGATCTGTGGAAGTGGGTGCAATATCCACCTCTGTTTTTGTTTCCTTGTATTGAGAGCCATGCTATACACATTCTCACTGAAGCATGATTATAACTGGTGGTTGAGATGCTGAGGCCACAGACTTATGTTAATTCTTCCCTGTCTCCAGTTTTGAGAAGACTTAATATGCATATGAATGAACCCTGGCTCAACACTAGAGGATTGTTGTCCTTGACCTTGTCTTTTACTCCTGAAGAGCTAGTTGGAATTTCTTTCATTCTTTCTACAAGTCTTCAAGCTAGTTGGAATTCCTTTATTCCTCCTGCACGTTTTCAGATTCCAGCATCCTTTGTGAGGCTATGTGGTGCAGCTGAACACAGGCTGGGGGTGATCTGTAGCATCTCACCTGTGGTTTCATGTTCTGGCGGCTAGACCCCTTACTAGGTTACAAACATCAAAACACTTTTGTTTGCTGCCCTCTATTTACTTAGCTCTTGCTAAAATGCATGATATGTTACACCCCTCCCTATGCATTCAATGATTCATATCACTTATCTCTAGTCAAACCAGTGAATGAAAAAGGGTCTCAAGTGCCTTTTAATCATTAATTGGTCTGATTGAAAAAAGTCAATTCTAATCATTTGTTGGTACCAGTGACATGGAAAAGGGGGGAAAAGGGAAGAAAGTTGGAAAAAATTAATGTAACTTTAATAACAAAGCCTATGAAAAGACCAAAATAAACCTTTTAGATCTTTTACCTGGACAGTTAGTTTTCCAAGTTGTCTTGCTTCTTTCCTGTTTTATTTTTTATTTCTTTCTCTCCTACATTGTGTGATATCTTGAACATATGAACAAGGACTTGAGGCTTATTGGAGGAATCACAAGACAGGGGTCATCTGAGTGAGGAGAAGAGGAAAGGAAGATGAGAGGCTGCAGGGCCAAGGGCTTTTGTTAAGGATTTTGTTCTCTGTATGATAGGAAGCCTTTGGGTATGATCTAACTTATATTTTTAAAAGGCCGCCGTAGGTATTATGAAGAGTGAAGTGATAGACCAGTTAGAGGCTCTAGTCATGAGTCATCAATAATGGCTAATGGTGACACAATAGCCATGGAACCGTTGTGGGTATATAGTTTGAAAGTAGAGCTGACAGGATCTTCAAATTGATCCACTGGGAGTAAGACAGGGGTCAAACTCAACAGCTAGATTTGTAGTCTGAGCATTTATTTGGGTGTGGGGTGACACTGTTTACCATGCTTCATTTTGCAGGGCAGGAGGGAACCAAGAGTTGGTTCTGGCACCTGCTTAGTTTGAGTTGCCTTTTACATATCCAAGTGGAGATGGCAAGTTGAATATAAGAGTTTAGATTTCAGGAGAATAAAGTTCATAGATACATTTTTAATATTCATCTTTGTCCAGGTGATTTTTAAAACCTTGGGATGAGTTGAAATCACCTAGGGTGAGAATGTAGAGAAGTGAAGGTCCTAGCCTGATCCTTGAGGCACCCTCCAGAGAAGAAGGAAAGGGAAGTGGGATCTGAAAAATCAGAACGGTCCATGAAGATAATTTCATTTGGTGCATTAGGTTCTGATGTCCTTATCATACTCAAGTGCCTTTACCTCACAGAAGCTGCATTTCAGTTATCCCTGCTTTCCTCCTTTCCAGGTGACAATTCACAGTAAGCTCACTTCTGATCTAGTGTGACATTCATCTTGTTTTTGAGCCTGCCTGGATTTTATCTCATTTTGTTTCAGCTCTTTATACTTTATTACGATGGCTGTGTATTTGGAGCAAAGGCAGTGCACCGAAAACATGGACCCAGCGCCACACTGTTGCTCTCTGGAGTCTCCCTCACACCTTGCATTTCTCTTAGTTCTTGGTTTTTATACCTGTCTTTTTAAAAAAATGAGGGTTTTCTTTTAATGAAAAATCCACATTTAACGCGTCTTTCGTTATTACTGTTAGGTGTGTGTGTGTGTTTTTCTGTCACTGTCCCATTTATTTATATCTATCATTTTACTTCATTTTCATGCCTCTGAAAGTCAGGTATCTAAAACATTTTAATGTTTTAAAAAAATAGGGTTTTAATATTTTATCCTAAAGCATTAGTATTGCTGAGGCTTTTAGGCAAAAGATATAATTCAGACTAGTCTGCCTATTGCATCTGCTTTTCAGGACAGGATAAGGATATTGTTTTCGCCTAATTCGATTTGTTATAGCTAATACATACAGATTGGCAAATGGTAAAGTTGGAAGCCAATAATAAGAGCACAGGATATTTGCCTTGACATCATCATGGTTAATGTAATGAAAATAATACATGCTCGTGTATTTTCATGGGCTAAATTAAATGTGCAAGATCTTTTATCTCTATAAAATTCTAAAGCTATCTTGACCCTTCGTAAGTACACCTAAGGGTTGGACTGTAAGTGCTATGGATTCATTTGGGGAGGGACTGGTACGAGGTGATTGCTCCTGGACAGGATACTCATGCACCTATGATGTTTCCAGAGAAGTTACACAGTGTGGGGTACACATGAGATGGCCATAAAGTTACAGTATATGACAATTAATCCCATTCAATTTGACATAATTAATGAGAATGGTGAAATAGAAACGTAATCATTTCTCCAAGAGGAAATGTCAACCCATTAATGAGGATGAAGCTTATTAATGTCATTTGAAGCAGCAGATTTTTGCTCAGCTATTCAGACTGCTGAGCTGGTAGGTTCGCAGAGGTAGATGTTCATTTCAGGCTGCGATAGAGGGAGGGAAGAGTGTGGAAGAGTATTTTTTGTTGGTTCGTTTGTTTTTGTTTGTTTGTTTGTTTTAATTTATTTGTTAGAGAGAGAGAGCGCGAGCACAGGCAGACAGAGTGGAAGGCAGAGGCAGAGGGAGAAGCAGGCTCCCCGCTGAGCAAGGAGCCCCATGTGGGACTCGATCCCAGGACGCTGGGATCCTGACCTGAGCCGAAGGCAGCCGCTTAACCAACTGAGCCACCCAGGAGTCCCTTAAGAGTTATTTTAAATACATTATTATTTCTTCATATGTGATCTTTTTCTCCTAATAACCAGTAAAGGAATAAGTATTCCTTAAATTGTTTTACATGCTTAGGATAGAATCTTACCCTATTTGTTTTATAACTTTACTATCAGCAAATGGTTTTGGATTTAATAATGCAATAGTTCAATGGATTTTAATTTCAGTTAATGTGATATCACGTAATACCATTAGGGTTAATTTGGTTAATGAACATTATGTTCTGTGTATCTTGTTCTTTTATTCAAGTTTCACAGAACATGTAACATCTTTTGTTCCTTGCCTCAGCAAGCCCAGCATTCTGGGGAAACATTGGCTCTTTCTGGTTTCTGGGGCACAAATAAAAGCCGATTTTTCAAAATTGATTTAGATATGCGACTAATTTAGTTCTGCTTTTTCCTTTAGCAAGAACTTCTGTTTTCAGTAAAATTTATGATGAAATTCTGTTTTCTTTAAAAATTAATAGAAACCCATCATAAAAATTAGGAATCGGAATTCCTTCTTTGTTGACATAAGTAGCCTGATAACTAAATTTAGAAGAACTACATTGCATGAAATTTCAGAGACTAATAATCACATAGTTGGGAAAAGGAATTTCAACACAACCTGTGCTCTGTCAAAGTAATTTAATTAGAGGTAGTGATATTTCAATGTAATTTGTTAATGGGCACATTCTGCAGAAAAAGGAGAATCATTCTGCCTGAGCAGTGATAATTTTATATATGTTAGGTGGAGTCTAGAAAAAAATGTTTTCATTGAATTTCATGCATAGAGATGCCTAGAGGAAGAATATCAATGAAGTGAAGAACACCTTTAAATTTTTTGAGTTATTAGAATGCATGCAAAGGAAAATGCAATGATCTTACTGCGCTTCCAATAGTGGAATATATAAAATTACATGCATATCATATTGGACTGCTGAAAACCCAAATTTTGTATGTTTAATGTCATAACCATTCTTTTATATCATTCCTGCTGCTTGTTTTCATTTTATTCAATTTCATATCAAAGCTCTGTTCCTTTCTTTTATTTGTGGCAACTTGTGTACAGATGTTAGTTAATATTACATGCCTTTACTTAGAAAGGAAATGAAATAACAGTTTCTCTGACAGGTTTCATAATTTTTTTTTAATTTTTTTAAAAGATTTTATTTATTTATATGACACAGAGAGAGATCACAAGCAGGCAGAGAGGCAGGCAAAGAGAGGGGGTAGGGAAGCAGGCTCCCCGCTGAGCAGAGAACCCGATGCGGGACTCGATCCCAGGACCCTGAGATCATGACCTGAGCTGAAGGCAGAGGCTTAACCCTCTGAGCCACCCAGACGTCCCAACATTCTAGAGAACATGATAATAAAACCTTTCTCTTTCGGTAAGGAACTACCAAGAGGTTTAGGAATAAGATAAGAGATTATTTTAATCTACACTAAATTTGATTCCAATTTATTTTGTTTCATAGACACTTCATCCTAGTTCTGCTGCATTGAGAGGGTTTCAGGTCACTGCAAGTGAGGCTTTGTCAGACATGGTATGCTTTCTCTTTCAGGGGAAGTCCCATTTTGGAACAGGTGACCTACCCCCCCCTTCTCTCCAGGGAAGCTCCCTGTAGAGTGGCTCACTCATTCTGGGGATTTGGGTCTTGTATTATCCACATTTAACACCTTTAATCATTGCCACTGTGGGAAAGAGAGTATCAACTTTTAAATGCTTCTGCTGAGAAGTGATAAATATCACTTCAATCTCCACATTTTATTGGCCAAAACAAACCACATGGTCATACCTAAGGTCAAGGAAGATGAAGAGTGTCCCCTCTTTGAATGTCCATGAAGAGGAGGAAAACTGAAAATATTGGTGATAAATTAGTAATGCCTATGGCAGACTTACTATTTTAGAAGTATGGCAAAATAAATCAGTGTTTCCCAACCAGAATGCCAGGAATAGGGTAACATTGTGCCACACATACGCATGGTTGAACTTTTTTTTTTGTAATGTTAAAAAAGATATGAAGGCACTTTTATAATGAATCGGTTCAGTAAGTTAACTCACAACACTTAACGTTATATTTGAAAGCTCCTTTATGGCTTTCTCTAAAAACTTGCTGACAGTTTTTATTACTTTTATTATTTTCTGTTTGGCTGAGTAAGACTTAAGTAGACCTAAGTCTACACATAGCATCTCCCCAGATCTTCTCATTGACCAAGACCCCACCAGCGGAGCTGGAACAAAAATGTCCCCTTGCTCACAGAATCTGGTTATCTGGTCATTACTTTTGTATCAGTGTGCTTATCCTAATTGAAGCTTTTATGCAGCTATCCATTTAATTATCTTTTCCATTTCATTTGCTTATATTTTTTGCTCATAGTTTTCCCTGTTGGATCCTAAAATAGAAGCTATCTATAAATTTTAACTTTTTATGTTTTTTTCAGGGGCCAGATAATCATTAATTTTGTTAATTTTCTCAATGGTTTATTTCTTCCTCTCTCCCTCTTTTTCTTTTTTAAATATTTCTTCTTTTGCTGTTTTTCCTTTCTTTCTGTTATATTTTAAGGTTACAATTAGTCAAAGTCTTATTTTGATGTAAATCAAGAATTTTATGTGATTTTTAGAATTAATATGTATATATTATGTTAAATTTATATAGGTTTTTAGAATCAAATCCATTAGAATAATTTGTTGTTGTTTTCTGGATGTAAAATTTACTATATTATTAGAGAGGACTGTAGTTTCCAGAAATTGATTGTTTCGAAAATATTTTTTGATTATCCAGATATATGAGTATATTTTTGGACACTTTCTATACTTTTTAAATGACGTGAATGTAAATACTCTACATTCTAGTTTAGATTACAGGATGTTTAGTTTTTAAAGTTTTTCATGTCTTTATTTATTTTTTTTTTTTAAGATTTTATTTGAGAGAGAGAGCAAGAGTAGGGTAGGCAGGGACTGAGGGAGAGGAAGAAGAAGACTCCCAACTGAACAGGGAACCCAATGAGGGTCTTGATCTCAGGACCCTGGGATCATGACCTGAGCCTGAGGCAGACGCTTAACTGCCTGAGCCACCCAGGCATATTTCCTGTCTTTACTTTAAAGTATTTTTAAATTGCAGAAGACCATATATATATATACATATGTGTATACACACACACACACACACACACACACACACACATAATGTATATTACATACTTTTTTGTATATCATATTGTTTTATATAATTTCGTAATAATGTACTATGTAGTACATTATTTATATTTGTTACACGTATATTATATATTATTTTACAAATAGATTTCTGAAGTTATACATGCCAGAGTCTGTTTTTAGATGTCATTTTTACATAACTTAACTTCTCCAACCCAATGGATAATTTGGGATGAAAGCTTGAAGGACTTCAGAGTTGAAAGAACCCATTCAAATATTTAAGGTATTAATTAGATAATATAATAATAATTCCCTCGATTGGAATTCATGTGTTCTTATCCTTATTCTCACATTGGGTCTAAACATCTTAATGTGAAATGATCACATGAAGCCACATGCAGGACGAAATTTGTGGGCACTGTCTCCCCACCCAGCCATTTTGGGCAGCAGAAATTTTGCACTTTCTTAAACAGGAAGTAGAACATTTCCACATGAGAATGAGTACAGCACTATATGATCAAGCTATTAAAGTCATTTATAGCATTTCCTATTTGATGCTTTAAGCTACATGCAGAATCCCTGTTTTACCAGCGTATATATCCATCATCGACACTAGGAGAAATAGAAAATGAGCCACATTTGAATACTACACTCAGGAGGAGTGGTGACGGCACGTCACACATCATAGTGACAGCACTAATCGAAAAGATTGTTAAATCAAAAAGGTTATAGTTGCACGTCGATGACTTTAGGGAACTAAAAAGTATATTAGTTAATAGCAGCAGCTAGAACCCCTGAAAAGCATTATTCTATTCTGGAAAAAAAAAAGGCAAAACAAACTTCTGTAAATAATATATTCAAGGAGGCAAATGAATATTTTGCAGTAGGATTGTAAGCGAATATTGACATGAGGCTGATGCAGAGGCCCTAATGACATAAAGGTTATAAAAGCTATAAATGGCATGAAGATGTAAAAACCAAGAGTTTAATCTGAGAACCTCATGATTCTGTTGGTTTTATTCATGTAAAAGCTCTTGTACATAAAAGATTGCTCATAAATCTTAAATCCACATAAACTGATATTATGAAAATAAATAGCTCCAGCTTTGTGCAAAGATAAGGGAATAACATATTTGCTGATATATAGCAAAGTGCACGAGCTGTCCAAAGGACACTTTTTTTTCAGGAGTTTATTAGCTAATAGAAAAATGACTGTGTGTTCAAATGTTGCTCACTGTAGATTTGTTGAAGGAGAGTTATTCACTTGAGAAAATAGCTTACTTACCTGACATTTTGGAGCAGCTGAATGAACTTAATTGAAAACTGCAAAAGCCGTGTAAAAAATATTACACACAGTCACAGAGTTTATGGATTTGAAGCAAAAATTCAACGCTGGAAAGAGGATTAAAATGATTCATTTGTGATATTTGGTTGGTGTTATATTTTTAAACCATAGAGAAAAATTATTAAGACTATTAGAGCAATACCTGTGTATTCTTGAAGTCAAGTTATATCATTATTTTTAAATACTTAATATGACAAAATTTGAAAAGCTTTTGCATTTCCACAAGGAATGTTGGTGTTATATTTGTCAGTGCAAGAAAAGGAAGGACCGTGAAATTTAATAAATCCTCATGGTTCATGCCAAGAAAGAACTTTCTGCCAGTTGGAGAAAAAGTGATGAATTCTTTGCTATCATTTGCTACAACCAACTTTTGGGAATAAAGCTTTCACTGATGGTAATTATCAAGAATTTGATATCCAAATCATAAGACTTGTTATAAAAAAGGTATCAGATCTCAAGCATTAAATAATTTTAAAGGATTTTGGAAGTTTTATGTATATTTAATAGTTCATATGTGTAACTAAAATTCTGTATTTCGTTTTTCTTCTTATAATTATATGCCATAAAGAACATGTAATGACTTTTTCCACGAAGGTCCAAGTGGACATTGCCATGCTACCTCTAGAAGATCCCACTATATAGGTACAGACAGGATTGGTACACCCTGAAATGGCTACTAAAGGGGTTTCAGGAAGAGTCGTTCTCTGGATTGAAACTCAGGAAGGGCCTGGGGTGGCAAAAGAATATCTAAGCAGGTTTTTCATATCTGTAAGTAAACTTGCCATGTGGTAACCATACTCCATTGGAATCTGTAAGTAAAAACACAGTAAAATCCCTACTGGTGAGACAGCTCCTCCCTACCTTCCCCACTCACATTTAGATGTCAGTTTCATTAATTAGTATTGCTCTTTGTCTGTGGAAGGAGAACGTCTCTTGGCACTGTGATACTATTTCTGTTGTCCCAACATGCCTTCAAAAATAACAATGTGGAAAAAAAATAATAAGGTGAAGACATATTTAGGCACAAAAATATTTTGCGGTGTTCTCTTACAATTGTATTCTAAATGTGGTGTGATATTTTACTTGAGCAAAAATGATAAGTCATAGGTGAGTATTTTGCACATTTTTATTCATATGGTTTATGCAGTGCTGTTAAGTGGTTATGCCTTTAATATATAAGATCTGTGGTTTCCTGTTAATATTTTATAAAGATATTATGGCTTTATGGTTAAAATTAATTTGAAGTATTGCTTTAAGAGTCAAAAAGTACTTTAAAATAATTATTTCCCTGATGTTTAATTTTGTATTAACCATGTTAACAAAGTTTTATGTAGGCTAGAACACAGTAACTACATATTAAATAGGAAAACTATGCAATAGCTCTAATAATAAATTTCTTGTTTAATATTGTAATGTTTTCAGCCTCAGATATTTAATTGTGTATAGAGTTGTTTTAAAATTGAATAATCCCATGGATCATGCCTGTTTTTTTAGTTGTCTAAGGAAATTTATTTCCTTCTCCTGTGTTACAAAATTCTGGAGTTTCTACTTTTGAGTTAGGGAAGCATTTAAGTATTTAATGTTTTCATGTAAGGAAGATTATTCTGTTGGAAAATATTTCAAGTTCCTTGATTATTTTTAAAATAAGAGAATTTCTGTTTTATTACACATGTCTAATAAGAAATTATGACTTTTGTGGAATACCAGCTCAGCATCTCCATGCCTGAGGTACTTATGTCAAGTTATTGATTTAGTTATATTATATAGCTCCAAGTAGTACCTGTTGGAGGCAATTCACTGGAACTTGTGTTTGTGAGAAACTGAGGATATGGACAATTATCCCTCTCAAATATCTAATAATATAGTTGGTTAGATCGTCACCAGCAAGGAGGTTTTCCCTATTATTAAAATCTTGCATTAGGGTGGCACGTTTGTTGCAACCAATAATGATACCTTATACATAACTAAAATCTGAAGTTTACATTAGGACTCTCTCTCTCTGCTGTGCGTTCCTTGAGTTTTGACAGACGCAGAATGCCACGTATCCACCATTAAACTATCACATAGAATAGTTTCACTGCTTAAGAATGCATTTTAATTTAACATAAATTTATCATCTTTTTTTAAAAAGCCATATATTAAAAAATGATTAAACTGTTTCATGTTTTGGAAGATGAAAGTTGAAAATTGTGTGCATTATGTACTCAGAGTTCCTTATCTACCACTTATTAGGAAAATGTTTTAATAAAAGGAACACCTTGGTTCCAGTGAATTATGTATTTCTTCTAACAACAGTAACATGTCTATGATTGTTGCCTGCCTTCTTTTCCTCATCTTGAAATTTAGGTTTCAAATCTAATTTTAAAAATCAAGCCATGCCCCTTGGATGTCTCCTTCTTCCTTACAAATGGCTTCTACCCACTCTCCTTTTTATTTTTAACCAGTTTTTTTGTACAAAAATTTTGTTACAATCCTTCTGAAAACTCCTTTGAAATATAAGTAAATTTAATTTATAAATTAAATTAGTGGTGTAACTAAGATTCTGTAACATAGTCATTTCCCACTATTTTTTTTCATTAACGTCTGTTTCTGTAAAAAAAAATCCTCTTGAGTAAGTTTCAGTGGTTGTTTCAAGAAGAGAATTTTGTCAAATTTGAGAAAATATTCTTAGTTGCATCTAAGTCATAAGTGAAACAAAATAATAGGCAATAAACACTGACCAGTAGTTAATAATTGGGATCTACACATTACCCAATGTGTTAGACCACGAACGAGGTGGTTTAAACAACAGAAATGATTTTCTCCCAGTTATGAAGGGTCTGAGTTCAAGACCGAGGTGACAGCACGTTTGACTTCTCTCAAGACCTGTCTTTGCTTACAGATGGCCTCCTCCTTGCTGTGTCCTCACATGGTCTTTCCTCTGTGTTTGTGCCCGTCTCCGTCCAAATTTCTTCACCTTATGAGGACACTAGTTTTATTGGATGAGGGTCTACCTGTATGAGCTTTGTAAATCTTAATTACCACTTTAAAGGCCAGTATGTCCAATTACAGTCATAGTCAAAGGTACTGGTAGTCTGTGCTCCAACATAGGAATTTTGAAGAGCACAGTTCAGTTTAGAACACCCATTGAAATTATTAGTAAGCCTTTTAATTTGTGTGACTTGAAAACAGTGAAATGTGGTTATCACTGATGAAGCATGTCACTGTGAACCAGGCACTATACACGCATTAACTAACAACCACTGGATGAAGTCAGAACTAAGCTTTCACCGAGGAGGATTCTTTTCAGTTGGCAATGGACTTTTTTCAGTCAAGGTGTTGACTCTAATGGTTGAATGTACAAAGGGAATTATATAATGAAAAACACTTCTTTAAACCTGAATACTCCCCCAGTGTTGCTTATTTTAGCATTTGAGTAAATACAGATTAACATTTGTTTAAAAAACCCAGAAGAATTTAATAATGGATATGTTAAACCAATTCATAGTAGTCATAGGTGAGGAGCAGGGGTGATAGAAAACTAACTGACTTTAAAGAATTGACCTTTATGCAATTTCCTTCAGAGAGTTTCCCCAGTGTCAGACTCCCTGAGGTCAACCACTTCTCATTCATAGGATGTTCCGTGACCCTTTATAGGAAAGGCACAGTTTTGTTTTGTATTTTTCCTTCTTTGCAAATGCATTTTTCTTTAAAGGCCTTCTTTCCCTTCCCTGCATCATATTGACACCTGAATTCAAATAGGTAACTGAGTACCAAATTAACAGAATCCACAGGCACTGGAACACTGAACATGAATTTCCCCTTCTGCCCGCTACCCACCTGCACCTCCCCTCCAGGGGCCCAGCTACTCCCCTTTATGGGACATTTAGGGTACACCCCAACTTAAAGATTTCTTTATAATAATATTCTTTACTCTGGTACTTTTGGAGATCTAAATGTGGCATTATTCTCTTCACGAGCATTTATCGAACTTCTTTGTCTTTTCTGTTTACCAAAGGTTTAGGTTTCAATAACTTAGGAGTCATGAGTTCAGTTGGATTCTTTTTTGCTTTGGTAGGAGAATCCCTAAAGTCAAGCAGCCATGGGCATGGATGGCTCTCTGAGTTTTCTTTCCCCATTTCTAGAACAGAAATAATGATTTCCACTTCAGGAGGTTATTGCTAAGGCTTACGTAGATAAGCTAATCTTCAATATCTTGTTCAATGCCTGGCATGCAACAAATATTAATTCATTATCTTTCACTCTCAACAGCCTAATACAAAGTCAATTACTTAAAGCTCCTGGGTTTTTTGTTGTGGAGGTTGCTGAACACAACAAATTGCTATTGCCGGCTGGACATACTTCTAGGTTCCTGCCAATTTTCAACTTTTTGAAAAGTTGTAAGGTATTCACCTATACAACTGGTCTGTGAAAATTTAATGAGCATTTATACTGTGTCTGTCACTGCGAGGTGTCATAGGAAACAGAAGAACCAAGACTCACTGTCAGGAAGCCAAAATGAGTTTATAGTCTACTTAGAGAAGATCTACTCATGTGAAACCATTAATAAGTAGACATTAGTTCTTATAATCATTATTCTAATAAAAATAAGTGCTTCTGTGGATAGGAAATGTAAAAACAAATAAGAGTTAAAATTAAATTAGATTAGATTAAACTAAAATAAAAAATGTGAAGCCTTCCCAAATGAGGGCATTGGCTGCCATCTTCTAAAGACCATCTAGGTGGACCGTTTGCCCAAATGACAACCTGGCTGTGGAGCTGTGGAGCTGTGGCATGGAGAATGGGGGTGGAAGGACTTTCCAGAAAAAGTGGTGAGCATGGGTTATGGGCTGCAGTGAGATGGGAGAATGACCGAGAAATCTAATTGGGTAGAATATATTTTAGAAGATGATGTACAAAAAAAGCAAAGAGACCAAGTGACCAAAAGTGAAAAGAACATTATATTGTGGATGGTAACCGAGAAGGAGACCTGATTGAGCAACAAATGCTTAGTCTAGGAGCAGATGCTCAGAGAGCTGGAACAGGGAGAAAACCTCTAGGAGGCCGATGCAACAATCCAGGTGGGAATTGATGAGAGTCCATTCTAGAGTGGTGAAAAGGAACAAAAACGGGACGCCTGGGTGGCTCAGTTGGTTAAGCGGCTGCCTTCGGCTCAGGTCATGATCCCAGCGTCCTGGGATCGAGTCCCACATAGGGCTCCTTGCTTGGCAGGGAGCCTGTTCCTCTCTCTGCCTCTGCCTGCCACTTTGTCTGCCTGTGCTCGCTAGCTCTCTTTCCCTCTCTCTCTGACAAATAAAAAAAAAAAAAAATTAAAAAAAAAAAAAGGAACAAAAACGTGCAGAAGGTCTGATCTAGGTTCTGTTTTTAAATTCACAAGTACCGTTTTTTCTTTGATATAAAAAGGTGTTTTTATACAGAAAGATGATAAAAGTCTTTTGTTTTGCTTTCTCAGCAGGGTTCCCCCAAATCAATTTTACTTTTCATTTTGTCTTTAATAAAAGATTAGCAGTAGATAGCATTGTTCTGTAAAAGAGATTATATATATTTCACTTTAAAATCGCATGGCAAGTAAAATGGGGTAAATAAGTATCTTTTGGGATACTTCTATTCCAAAGACAAATATTTTGATTTAACATAATATAGTGTGAGATATAACTTGTATTTTCATTTTTAGATGTTTGAAAAATGAAGGATGATCTATGTGGGACTATGTGAAAAATAATGTATTCAGTAGTTGAAGTATTTTATTACTGTTATCAAGGATCTTATGGTTACTAAGGGAAATAAACACGCATGTTATTTGGCTATGATCTTGTGCACATCGCAGTGAATTTATATTAATGTAAACAAAAGAACTCATCAATTCACATGTGGAGTGGGAGTTTGAAAAAATTTACTTAGATACTTGAAAAATGCAAAAACTGGTATATGATTATATTTTATAATGTGTATCTATTAATTGCTTTCCAAAATGTATCCTATGTAATTGTGGTTAGGGCATAACACCACATGTTTACAGAAATTTTAAAAAATTGTTTTTTCTGTGATTCCTTTATGCTATTCCCAGAGGAATTTTCCTCATAAAGAATGATTAAGGGTTTCAAAGGAAATGATCTTCCTTAGAGAATATTTTTACTATTTTATAATTTTACTTTGGCTTGACTACATTTATAAGCATGTGGTTTAACTTTCATTTTTGTTACCCAATGGGACATAAGCTGATTGACATTGCTTTTAAGAAAGCATTAATGTTTTTTTCCAATTTTAAGTCATGTTACATGTAAGATAAAGATAAGATACTAAAATCTTTTTGATTTTCTATTCTTAAGACTTAGATATTTTTAGTTAAACTTTATTTTGAGATAAATCTTTATTTTTATTTGTCTGAAAATCTACAAATTGTTACTCCTTCATAGAACTATTATGAGCACTTTGAGGACTAGAAATTGCAAATTATTCCCCTTTTAATTACCACTACAGTCTTGCAATTCTAGAGCATAGAGGGCATTCACCATTAATTGAAATTATTGCTTTCTTCCTTTAAGAATTTATTCAAAAAGTGTAAATTAAGACTATGTGCCAGGAAATGTGCAAAGTATTCAAGATAGCTAAGAAAATTGTCCCTGATGTTCATCTTACCGTGAATGTCAGGAATGGCTATAAAACTGGTAGTAGGATTCAGATGGCCACATGAAGACAGAGAACTAGGGATAGTTCGGCCTTCAGTGACACCGGAGCTGGGACTGGAAGGACGAGTGGGAGTTTGTTAGGGAACAGCAGGTCATCTCAGGGAGAGGCATGGCCAAAAAAGCAGGTGTAGCCAAGGGCTACAAGATCCAACAGAACGTGAAAGGAGGGCGAAGGCTTTGGAACTAAGGAGATTCTGGAGAACAACTTGGAACCATAATCTGGTATTCTCTAGTATAAGAATTGCTTTAATAATGTAAATATAAAACTTTTGTGTTTTATGTTTACCATGTTTTATCCTTTAACCTAAGCGGGATCTGGACTTAGATGTTTCTGCATTTGTATTATCACCAGACTTGTACGTTTGTTTTCTCTTACAGTGAAGTTCAGCAACTGCAATGGAAAAAGGAAAGTCCAGTATGAAAGCAGTGAGCCAGCAGATTTTAAGGTGGATGAAGACGGCATGGTGTACGCTGTGAGAAGCTTTCCCCTCTCCTCTGAGCATGCCAAGTTCCTGATATATGCCCAAGATAAAGAGACTCAGGAAAAGTGGCAAGTAGCAGTAAAATTGAGCCTCAAGCCTACCTTCCCTGAGGATTCAGTGAAGGTAGAGTATCCAAACATGGCTTTGGAGTCATGTTTAAAAATCAGATTTATACAGTTGGGACTAAATAGATGCTTTGCTTTACGTCATATTGGCCAGTATTTGAATTTTTATCAACTTCAGCCACTTCAAATAATATTTTGTTGTTATTTTAATCTTACAAGATACTTAGACTAGATATATATGTAAGCTATCTGAAATTGTGTTTGAAATGGCTGTTTATACTTGGAGATTTATAACTTAATTTAAATTAGAAGGAGTTGTTTGTTTTAAATTTCTTAGAAGCTTTACAAGCTGTTAAATGTAACCCTCAAATAAACAGTTCTTTGCAAGATGTCACTAGGCAAGTCTATTAAATGGGAAGTACAGATATACAATAGCATTTCTAGTTAGGAGTATTGTTTTTTTTTCTTGTCCCTTAATAATCAAATTGGGGAGTATGAATTATTTATATAACTGACATAACTTTAAGGAATGATATACTCCCTCTGGTGGAAGCTGCTATGAACCAGGATAAAAGAAATAGATACACTTCCCACAAAGTACAGTTTGATTAAATTCAGCAAACATTTACTGAGCACTTATTTTGTATAATCACTATATTAGGAATTTTTAATAAGATGCAATAACTTCTTCAGTGAAGTTATGATAACACTGTTAGTTTCTGAATATTCTAGTTCATGTTAATTCAAAACAAATACAAGGAGGCATGACAATCATCTATTTTTGAAGTCTGTGATTTCATGGAGTATAACTATTACATTTTGTAGATTATTGTACTGTGGGAGGTAAGAATACACACATTCACCTTGGCTATTTAATGGTAAGTGTAACATACACACCCATAATCAAATATGAATAAGTGTATTAGTGGAAAAGATATCATTTTTCTCTTGCCCTAATGTTAGACTTTTATTATGTAAAATGTAATTTATTAATCTATTAACTGTTAAGGGAAATCCTGTCATCTGGGGAATACAGAGTGAGAAACTATAACTAATTGAGTGAAAAGATGCTTTTGTTGTTGATGATTCGCTGTGTTCCAGCAAACTAGCTTGGATATTTGCACTGAAGCAGCAAGGGCTAATGGCTAAAATGTCTACAGATATAAGGAGAAAAGAAGAAAATGTTGACATCCAGCAGAGATTAATACCCAGTGTGCAAAGTGGGTCATCTACAGCATCCATCATGGCTGACATAGGTTTAGAATAATTACAGCATTAATTCTGTGGGATTTAATAGGGTCATAAATATTTGAGACATGCCTTAGCAGTATGTATTAAACTTCTCTTGGAATTCAAATTATATTTTAGCACATCAAGATCTAAATTTAATGTACAGTAGCACATTACCTGAACTGTGCTTTAAACTAATGAGAGATATATAAAAGGATACCATTAAATTTTGCTTAATATTAACTCCTATCTAAGGTGGTTTATAGAAACTGCTTAGTTTACACAACTGTGCCACACAATAAATTGTTCAGAATCCAATTCTTCAATGATCAGTGTAACCCCCAAATTTTACACTGTTTTCTATTATTTTAATAGGGGGATGAGGACAGGGCCTCCAGGCATATTTTCTTGTTCATAACAGTGAACCTTGTTCCATCAGGTATGCATTGATACTGCTGTCTTTCAGAAAATGTTTTTCCTAGTACTCAGCAATGTCTTGTATTTCAATGCAAAGGAATCACAAGAAATTGAAGAAATAGTATTCCCAAGACAAGTGAGTAAGCACAATGGCCACCTACAAAGGCAGAAGAGAGACTGGGTTATCCCTCCAATCAACTTGCCAGAAAACTCCAGGGGACCTTTTCCTCAAGAGCTTGTCAGGGTAGGCTGGCACAATTTTAATTATCTCCATGGCATGCGTCAAGTGTGTGTTAGAAATGCTTTGTCTCTTGTATCACAAGACAGACTTTACCACACGTATTAAAAATATATTTTTTATATAAATGAAATGTCTGTAGTGTTGTGCAGAGCATCTTTATTTTTTAAATTATTATCTCAGATTATGTATAGGTAGAGCTGTCTGTGGATCCCATATACCACGGACAGTGAAGTTTGTTGAGCGTGTGAATATGTACCTCCAACGTACATCCACATACCCTTTCTCACAATGCACATGCACACACACACACACACACACACACACCCTCCACTTCCCCATCTGACAGCTGTGCTCTCCATGATGACCTTTGTCCTCTACAGATAGCTTTTGAGCCAAAGAAGAAATAAAGGGGCAATCATTGCTAAAACTGCCAGCACCAGGTACATTTGAGAGTTTTTTAAAAGAAAAAAGGAAGTGATCTCTGCTACCATTAACAGAATCTCTGGGGCTGTGCAAAACCATAGGCTTTTATAAATCTGAGAAATTTTTTTTTCAGTTACTCCAAATGTATGTCATCAGATGTGGAGAAAAAAAAATCACAGATATTTGTACATGCTTAGGAAAATTAGCAACCTGTTGTTTTATTGCAAAAGGAAAAAAGATAAAGTTATTGTGTATTTATTTATTTGAATCTAGATGTTTGTGTGCACAATTAATTTAGTATTCCAAAACATACTGAAAGTTGTATTCTTTAATAAGTCATTTTTATATTGCATATTTTATTTTAATGCACATTATAATTCAGTTTAACAATGAACAACATAGCCCCCAAATAAAGGCTTTTTTCCCCGCTTACTTTAATGGACAATGAGTAAAAAGAGAATTTTGCCTTAACAAGAAAACTAATAAACCAGATTCTGTTACTGGGTGAAGTATGTTTACCTAATACATAAAGATCTATTATTATCACCTGCAAAGGTATTGCCAGTTGGCCCTCTGCCTGAGCTGCTTTTCTTCCTCCTTTTCTATAGCCTTTTCCTATGACTTCTCACCTATAAACTGATTTTTCTGGGGAATTGTTATATGTAGGGGGAAAGACAGTGAGCGTAGAGTGGGTGTAATTTTTGAGAGCATAAAAATGTATTATAAGATGATTTCTTGTATATTTGGTTATTAATAAAGAATTTGGAGTAATAGATACCACCTTAAAATGACATGGAAAGTTTTAGTTGCAGTGAGTAACATCAGTAAAACACAAGTGCAGAAATCTGACTTCTGAGCTCAACCATAATATTAGAATTCCCATGTTTAAGGTTGTTTCACACAATGGCCTAGGCAGTTATTTCTTCTCCTAACTGAATCAAAAAGGTAAACAAGTTTTTTTTTCAATTCAATTGAACACCTGTTCCTGTGTTAAATATTCTAACCTACAATCTCCCTGGATAGAATTTGATGCAGGTTAAAAACTGACACTCCTTAATTTTGACTTTTTGGCCCTGCTCCTAGTGAGTGTTCTTTTAGACGTTAATGTTGGCCCAAGTCTCGGGTGATAGGTGACATCTCTTTTTGAAGCTTATCACATAGAAGCCAGGATGAGAAACAGGACTGGTTTTCTGGGAAGAGATGCTGTAAGTTTGTACTGAAAAAGGGCATGAGGTGTGGCCTGTTCTGTCTCTGATAATGAGCTCACTTAGTCTCTCGTTTAATATGATTGTCTTCTTGATCCTCAGATCAGGTCGGATAGAGATAAAAACCTTTCACTACGGTATAGCGTAACTGGGCCCGGAGCTGATCAGCCTCCAACCGGTATCTTCATTATCAACCCCATCTCAGGTCAGCTGTCCGTGACCAAGCCTCTGGATCGTGAGCTGATAGCCCGGTTTCACGTAAGATTTCAGCCCGCTGATAATCTGTTGTATTAATACTCTTCTAACTGTGTAGAGTTTAACATTTGTTTCTTATATGGGTCTTAGAGCTTTGATACTCACAGATTTAATACCAGAAATAAGCTTTTCAGTTTGTTGTAATGATTTCATTGTTTTATAGAATTGATGAATGTTTAGGGTAAAAAACAAAACCAAACCAAACAAAAACAGTGCCAAAGAAGAAAGTGAAACTGCCTAAAATGTCCTCACCCTTTACATGTTGGTGTGGCTAAGGACTTACAGGAACAAATTTACATGAAGGAAGTCAAAGAGTCAAAGATTATTGCCTGTGAATTATAGAGATCACAACGCTTTTAATGACTGCATAGTATTCCATTAAATGTGTAGGCTATTATTTTAATGACAGTTTCTTACAATTTTAGTAGACATCTGTGTTTGTTATCTTTACCTATTCTTCTTGGTCTGATCATTACCATGAAACAGTCTTAGCAATGGATAGTACACTTTAATTATATTTGTTGGCTGTATACCTTCCAGAAAGGTCTGCCATTTAGATGCTCCCAACCAGAAATTGAGATTTCCCTTTCTCTCATAACCCGGCCAAAACATGGTTTCATCAGTCTGCCAATCTGAGCAATCTATTCTTAGATATATGGTCTTATTATATTTCTTATGTTCATTTTTATGCTCTTTATTTTTGTTTTATTCATTTTCATACACAGTTATCACAACTTTTGTATATAATTAATATGTTCATATTTTTAGAAATATATATATATTTGAAACTGATTTTTCCAATTTAAAAGTATTAATTGTAGGGGCGCCTGGGTGGCTCAGTCATTAGGCATCTGCCTTAGGCTCAGGTCATGATCCCAGGGTCCTGGGATCGAGCCCTGCATCGGGTTCCCTGTTTGGCAGGAAGCCTGCTTCTCCCTCTTCCTCTCCTGCTTCCCTGCTTGTGTTCCCTCTCTCGCTGTGTCTCTTTCTGTCAAATAAATAATTAAAATATAATAATAATAATAAATAAAAATATTAATTGTAGTGAGTTTTAAAACTCAAGAATTGCCTAATATTAATCAAATTCCAGGAGGCATTTTTCTTTTCTTTTTTTCTTAGCCAGGCTTACACATTTCCTGGAACAAGATTTCAACCATTTTTTTCATGAGTTTAATATAGAAACCTAAGTTGGTCTTTATTACTTCTCCAATTTCTGCATGAATAACTAAAATTTGCAATGAAATTATCATTTTTTAGACAGAATATATGCACATTATAAAAACTTCCAAATAATGCAGTACTAATGAGAAAGTAAAATGATTTGTAATCTTAGTACATAAGACCAACCTGTTTCTTTTTCTTTTTTTTAACAATTTGGTGATAGGCTGTAAGATGTTTTTCTTTGCATAGATTCATAAATGTATTCTTTGAAATTGGCATCATTCTCTGAAACCAGCTTTTGTCACTTTTGCAATCAAAAGATTTAGCATCTTTCCATGTCAGTAAATAGTTATTTATTTATAGCTTCGTTTTTGATTGCTTCAAATGATTTTGTTGAATGAATGTAATATAATTTTAACTAATTACTTATGGGTAGATATTTGGGTAATTTGGCTTTTTTATTTTACTTTGCAACTATAAATAATGTGGCAATGAACATTTTTTTCTGTACATTTGCCCATTATATCCTTGGACTAAGTTCCTAAAATTGGAATTATTTTAATAAATATAGTGAAGTTGTTCTCTAGAATGGTTGTATTATGTTGCATTGCCTGCCCACTGTTTAGGAGATATATTTTCTCCACTCTATTATCTATTCCAGGCATTATTTACTTACTGAATTATCATTGGCAAAGAAATGATCTCAATGCTTTAAGTTGCCTAAGCTGAATATCTAATCAAAATGAATTCACTATTCCTGTTCTCTGTTGAATTTTGATTTTTTAGAGGGAGAGGGAGAGAGAGAATCCCAAGCAAGCTCCATGGCCAGTGTGGAGCCCAACACGGGGCTCAGTCCCACAACCCTGAGATCATGACCTGAACGTAAATCAAGAGTGGGATGCTTAACCAACTGAACCACCCAGGCGCCCCTCTCTGTTGAATTTTCTTTGGGAATTGTTTACCCTTTTATACTTACTGTTAAGAGCCTCTTATCTATTTGGGATGTTAATGTTTAATTTGTCATATATTTTCCCCTTTTGTTGTTTGTTTTTAAACTTTGTTAATAATGTCTACCCTTCTATAGTTCTTGCATTGTAAAATTAATTGTTTTTCAATTTTATCATAAAGTCTGGTTTTAGAGATAGTTCTAATCTTCCCAATTTTATCTGTTGTACTTACTTATTTATTTTGGTGTCTGTATTTTTAACCTCCATGAAGTTTATTTTATTAAAAGGAGAGCGGTATGCGGTATCTAGATGCACTTTGTTTTTGCTTTATAGATAACCAGTTGCCTCATGTAATGAATTAGTATTCCCAGTGGTTTATCACTGATACTTAGTCATTCAAAACTTTTTTTGTGTTTGTTTTTAGACTCTTACACTGCACAATAACATATTTGCTGAATTTTTGCACTTCTAAAAACTTCTTAAATTATTGGAGTTTTAAAAATTGTTAAAATATTGGTATGTAGTAGAGCAAGACTCCTATAGATCTAAATAGACGAATAAGCATAGGAGAAATGTTAAAATGTTTTTAAGGGGTGCCTGGCTGGCTCAGTGGGTAGAGCATGTGACTCTTGATCTCATGGTTGTGAGTTCAAGCCCCATATTGGATGTAGAGCTTAAACAAGTAAAATGAGAGTTGTTCTTTAAAAAGGGAGGGTGGCTCCTGGCTAGCTCAGTCTTTAGAGCATCTGACTATTGATTTGGGGGTTATGAGTTTGAGCCTCACAGTGGGCGTAAAAATAAAGAAAAATTTTTTAAACTCTTGAGTGCTGCTTGAGTACTACTCAACGTTCCCTTCTTCCAAAGGACTTGTTTCATCAACCAGTTCATCAACCAGGTTTTTTTTTAATCCTTCAGGAACACGTAATGCTAGTGCTTTTTATATTGTTCTAAACTACAAAGAAAGAAGTAAAACTTCCAAACCTTTCATAAAGACAAAATGTCGTTAATACAGAAACCTGATAAAGATAGCACATGATAAACCAGTCTCTAATTAGACGAGTCTCAGATTTATGAAAATAAAGAATATCAATATAAAAATTCTAGATACTTCTTCCTGTATGAAGTCTCATTATCTGAACTCCTGTGGTTAAAACAGGGAAATAAATATTTTCAGGTCAGTTTCGGGGTAAACTTTGCTCTGCAGATTCTTATCGCCAGCACAGAAGAGAACAACACTCATAAAAAAATAGAATCAGTTATAGAATTGCAAGGATGTTTCAGTGTAAAGATCTGTTAATATGTGATATATTAAATAAGTGAAGAAAAAAGATTATTTTAGAGCTGTTGAAAGGCAATAATAAAATTTGCATTGTCTCATTGTAGATAACCTCTAAATTTTCTTTTAAAAAGGGGATAAATTGATGCTTCTTTAACTTGATGAACCATGCCCAACAGAATCCAACAGCCAGCATCATACTTAACAGAAAAACCACAGAAGCATCCCATTAAAAAGAAACAATTCAACAGAACACTTCACAGCTACTGAAAAAAATGTAATGGATCTCTATGCGCTGGATTAAAATATTTTGAGGCTATTCTACCAAGAGTAGCTGAGTGACTGTATTTATTTTAAAAGAAAAATAAGATAAAATTCTTAGAATACCATAAAAC